>JACEEZ010007602.1:725000-895000 GCA_016584305.1 Chionoecetes opilio
CCGTGCTCATCCCTGACGGACTCACCGCCGCCCCGCCCCGAGGACCTCGACGACTGCTGCCCCGCACCTGGCACTACCCCTGGCCCTCGCTCCACCCTCCCACACACACCTACGGCTGGGGCCCCACTCACCACGCCCCCGCCGCCTGCCGCCTGCCATGACGCCGCGGTGACGTGCATGGCACCCAATGATGGCTCGGGCGTGCAGGTGGGGCGGAAGGGTGGTCACGAGGGGGATCAGCTGATGGGCAGGTTTGGCCCGGGGGACCAGATGGGCCACACGCCTCACAAGGACCGTCCGCCAGACACGGATGCCCTGCCAGTGAGAGCCACGCGGCGTACGACCCCGCTCGAGGCCACACACCGTCGGCGGAGGCTGCCGGTGGAACATATGCGAAAACGACCTGGGGAAGAGGCCAGTATGGTTGTCGAAAGACGCACCAAGTTACATAAGGCATCGTCGCCGCCGTCACCAGTAAATGGTGTTGCGCACCTCAATGGCTGTGTGAACGGCGTTGTGAATGGCGACGCGTGTGACTTGTTGCAACGACTCTCGGGCTTGACGGGAACGGTGGCGGGGGAGAAGCGCCCCCGGCCTAATAACCACGCCCACATTCTTCATAGAAACAATGGGTTGACCAAGGATGCCTTACAAAACGGCGTCGAACACCTTCTTGGGAAAAATGGGATAAAACGCTTTACTGGACCCGTGAATGGCAGAGTGAATGGGGTTGTGCGGTCGGAGCGGGTGAACTGTGTGCGGCTGCGGCGGGTGAGTGGCGAGGAGCACCGGCGGAAGGTAGACCATCATACCAACAACAACACTGAACCGCCCGCCTCGCTACCGCCCTCACCCGCCAGGCTCACCCTCGGGGATACGCTGCCCCAGACCCGCGCCCACTCGCATGTCTCCCCCGCCGGCAAGCGCACCACTCAGGGATTCCCTCACCCAACTCAGGGCTTAACTTTGAGCTGTGATGTGGGCCTCTCGCCGCCCATCCCCTCCCCCCGGGGCGCCCACCAGCCTCCCCTGTCTCCTACATCGGCCAGGTGCTCGGCCAAGTCCTCTCCGCCGCCCGCCCACACCATCCCCGCCAGCAGCAAGAGTCGCAGCAGCTCCAGCAGCTCCGGCGCGGGGTCCTCCGCCCCAAGTTCCGGCGCTTCCACGCCCACGCCTCCCTGTACCGTGCGCTTCCCCCCACCGGAGAAGAAGGAGGCAAGTGACGTGTGTCGCTGGCGGGAGTGCAACGTGACCCTCGATCCCGCCATCTCACTCCTGGAACACATTCAGGTCAGTCTAAATCTTAAGTGACTAAGCGGGGTGCCGCTGCCTGGGCCCCAAATATTCCTCAGGGCGTAGGATGAAAGCAAGGCTGTGGCCGAGGGTTGGTTAGAGGTTTTCAGTCATAACTATTGGTAGCATTATTATTTTTTCTTTTTCCTGTGAACTTTTTGCCAAGAATATCGTGATGGCTCCCGCCTGCGTAGCAATCCGTTGGAAATGTTTGGTGGTCAGTGTTACATAACATGAGATACCCAATATTGTTCCCAGGCCGTCAATTGTTTAGGCCTACACAAACACCAGCAGCCCGCCCCGCCACGGCCTTCTTATACAGCCGTGGCCCCGCCCCGTGCACCTGGGAGTGCCAAGACTTCCCTTCCGAGGCTCCGTGGTGGTCGGGTAGTTGTACACGCGTTGCCTGCCGCGTAACGCCCTTTCCTTCTCATGCCTCACACGTACCTGTGTCCATGTATCACTTCACTGCTTGAAGACTGAAAGCGTAGCGGTGATGGCCTGGGGGTTCCGATCACTATTCTGTAATATTTAGATTTCTGCCGTGGACTCTGTCCCAGTCCCGGAAAATAAAGCAACTCAAGAGGGCAACACCTCTCGTCTTCCCTCTACGCTCCTGAATTTATTATTCATTAGCTTCGTCCCATTACATGCCTCTGAGGAAACATTTTATTTGCTTGTCTCTGATGTGAGCCCTGTATCGCCTCGGAGGTGTTTGTTTATTATGTGGCAGAAAGACAATCATAGTGTCATCTGTACCGGGTGGCAGCCCGTCCCCAGCTCTTGTGTTTGGCTCTCGTCCCCAGACCTTATCCTCCCCGTGCCGCCTCCCGCCCCCCACACCAGCTGAGCTGCTCGGCTCCTCGCAAACATTCGACAAGTTTTTACTACTGCTCTTGTGGCGCGCAAGCAGTGTCATTTTGGCATATTTATTGCCGATGAATTTAGGATAAGAGTAAGAGGAAAGTTTTCTCGTCGTTACATAATATAGTCCTTCAGGTTAACAATCAGCTGAAAATAAGTGAGTGTTGAGCCGACAGCCTCTCGAGACGCGCTGACCTTGTTCGCCTTGCCTTCCGGCCCTTTTTCTCTGGCCAGGTTGCAGCTATTAGTGTTATCACTATTATTATTATTGTTGTTGTTGTTGTTATTATTAGCGTTATTATTATGACATACTGAGCTATAAGTCAAAGCGTCCCTGCTGCGCCCCGTGTATCCCCTAGACGAGCAAGGTGCATGGGGGAGGCGGTAGATGCACAGTAGATGCTATGACGGCGTCGTCTTAAGCGTGGCCTTGTGGTGGTGCAGGAGCCTTTTTGTCGCACAGTTCGTACCTGGTGACCATAGGCCACCAAGCCCCTCTGTCTGCTCGGGCAGCCCATCTGCCGTGGGCTTAAAGCTGAGTAAGATAGCGGAGGCGTGGCGGGCAAGAGTCCTGAGGCCTCGACGCAAGGAGCCTTTGAGATGACTGAGGCAGACGGAGCTTGTTTTTATTCTTATTCTAAGGTGGCAGGTACTTCCTCCTCTAGGCAAGACCACGGGCTGATCGGTCAGGACCATTAGTTGTACGGCTGTATATACGGCACCGTGGAGGGGTGGTGCAGGTCCCCACCACCAGCAGGGCGTCGAAGGGTGCAGACAACGAGTGGTGCCGTCAGGAGTGTTTTTCAGTCACGACTGAGCAGCCCAAATATATATTGTAGACTCGCAAACATTTCCTTGTGTCTGTTGTGTCAAGACGTTAAATAGGTATTGTGAGCCAAATATGTTCACTTTCATTCACGACTTTGGAGGCCTAGAGTAACATGTCCGCCTTCATCTGGCGCACTCTCCGTAGATAGGATATTGAGTTATACTTAGAAGATCATTAATGAATAATAGGGTGGGTAATAGGACAGAACCCTGATAAACACCATTGTTGATAGATTTAGGAGAACAATGACCGTCTACAACAGCAGCAGTAGAGCGGTCAGAGAGGAAACATGAGATAAAGGAGCAGAGAGAAGGATATAGGGAACCGAAAGAGGGTAGTTTGGAAATTAAAGATTTGTGCCAGACTCTTTTGAAATCTCTTGATATGTCAAGAGTAATAGCAAATGTTTCACCGAAATTCCTTAATACAGTTGTCCAAGATTCAATCAGGAAATATAGAAGATTGCCAGTGGATCGCCCTTTAAGGAAACCGTACTGGCGATCAGATACAGATGATCAGATAGATGACATCCATCACCTCACAATCTGATCGTGATCAGATTGTGAGGTGATGGATGCTTGAACCAATATGTTTAATAAAAAGGTTAACAGGAGCCTTTGGTATAGTGTAGACCATCTGACCCTCTGTTGTCTCCTGGATAGTCCCCATGTCACGGCGAGCGTACACGTGCACTCAGTTCTTGGCATAATGTTTGCTTCATAATGACGGTAGTATAGTCCGGCAGCCAAAAGTACATTTTTCTTATAACCTTGCTTTGGGGTCTTTAAGTTTTTTTTTTCAGTGGATTTTGTTTGCCAACATATCCGGTTTGAAAAATATATATGTCGGCTCACTGTCAGCCTTGGGCAATTTGAGATAATTAGCATAAAACAAAATGGCCGCCAAAATTATATCAAGATACATAAAATACCATACATGATACATCCCTTGAAAATTCACACAGAGGATCAACCAATACATGAATTCCAGGGTATTTTGATCCAGAAAATATATTTCTGGTATTTTCAAATTCAAAATAGCCACCGTTTTCAAAATGGCTGCCCAACAAATAATAGAAGAAGAGGCGCAAGCTAGAATTGATGCAGATAACGCTGACAGAATAGGGCTTCGAAGAAAACTTGCTATGAGTATACACCCTTTAGCCCCAGAACAACACCCCGAAGGTACAGTTATCAATGTGGTTACTGGACGAATTGCTCCACCATCAGTAAATGTTGATAAAGTACTAGATATTGGCACCAGACAAATGAATGAGTTTGATAGAAAATTACCTGATGGCTTCTATGATACAGTTAAGAAGGAAGTTGAAACTATGAATGTCACAAAGAAGTCAATCAAGATGGGGGAACATAAGGTTTATGATACAAACCTGATTTATTCCCGAGTGATGGGACTACAAGCTAGTTCCAGAGATATAGATATTAAAGAGGTTCTGTCATATGAGCTCTCACCAGTCCCCACAGCTCTCTTTACTGAATCAGGAGAAATACGAGTCTCTAAATCAAAGTCTGTCTTGAAAACCCAGACAAGATAGATGTATCAAACAGACAGCTGACTCAGAAGTCAGTATGCACAGTCATTGATGGTTGTGCCCTCCTGTGGATTCCTCATTGGCCAGCATCAAGTCCAACTAAACAGCCTGTGGTACTTGATTATGTAGATAAATTCAAAAGTCACATAGAACAGAGGCTGAAAACTGAAGATATGTTTTTGATCTTTGACAGATATGAGGATTTCAGTACAAAATGTTCTACAAGGACCTGTAGAGGGAATGAAGGCTGCCGTGTATTTAAGTTAAGTCCCACAGCGCCTCTGCCTTCTCAGAAGCTTGCCCTTACAATGACAGAAAACAAGAAGCAATTGATCAATATTATTTGCGACAACATTCTGAATGACACAGATTTTATCCAGAAGAATACAACAAAGCACAAACTTATGATAACAGGTCAGGACAAAACACCTGTAGAAGTAAGTTGCAGTGGTACAATTGTAGAAAGAGATGACATGGCAACCACTCATGAAGAAGCTGATAACATCATTGTGCAGCAGGCTATAGCAGTTGCTGTAGCTCAGCAGCAACCTGTCACTGTTCTTGCAGATGATACAGATGTTTATGCACTTCTTCTTTATCATTACCTGGAACAAGGCATACAAACACCAATGTTTATGGAATCACCTGTAAAAGAGAGAACTGTTGTTGATATCCAGGCCACTGTAAAGAAACATCAGAACATAATTCCAGCAATATTGGCAGGTCATGTTCTAACTGGATGTGATACAGTGGCAGCATGTTTTGGTATAGGAAAAGGAAAGATGTTGAAAGTACTGAAAACAGGTCTGAATCTGGATATGATAGGTAATGCTGAGGCTAACTGGCCTGAGGTGTTGGAACAGGCAACAAAATTCATAGCTTCCTGTTATGGACAATCAAAGACCAATTCTATGTCTGAGGCCAGAGTAAGTGTGTGGACTTCAAGAACGGGGAAGTCGGGAGCAACAGTTACTCCCAAGTTATGTTCTCTTCCACCTACATACATTATGGTAATTTATGTATTTTGATATTTCCTTGGCGGCCATTTTGTTTTATGCTAATTATCTCAAATTGCCCAAGGTTGACAGCGAGCCAACCAAGATATTTTTCAAACTGGATATATGGGCAAACAAAATCCACTGAAAAAATAACTTAAGACCCTAAAACAAGGTTGAGCCTGGTGGCTGCCGGACTATAGAGAGAAAATATAAAAAGAGGAAATATGAAGGTCACTAAGCTTCTGCCAACAATAAGTTTAGTGTTGCGTTAAGTACTCGTCGTCCGCCAAACATACGTATATTGATAAACCTATAGGTAAGCCTCTTAAGGCTGATCTTGAAATCGTCACACACCGCCAGATAACAAGAGCTCCTTGTGAATAATTACTATGTTTGATCTTACGATAAATAAGCGTCACCCAGTGAACGAGAACATGTATATGGAGTGAATCTTAACCTCTAGGTTGGTTTGCGTGCTTTTTGGTACAGTAACTTGCACTTATGTTCTCTCTGAAGAGCAGTTTTACTTATATTCGAGTATACTACATAATTATCTTTTGTGTGTTCTCACCACTAATAGGTACTTTACTTTAGTACGTGAGTAGTAAGCACACGGTGTGCTGGGGCACAGTGGGTCATTGAAGTCAGTTGTTGTGACACTCATCTTCATAGTTAGATTGAAACATTCCATTATTTAGGTATGGCATCACTTCTTGTGTAATGAAGTTTGACGAGTCTAGAAACTGCACTGAACAACTTTAAAGCCGAGCCATTGCAGTTTTATGCAAGGAGATAGATTCATCGCCCTCAGGCTGTTTTGTGACAACATTATGAATGAGGTCGACGCCCACCACTGCGTCTCGGGGTTCCCTTTGAACACATACACCAGGTTATAAAAAAAAAAGATTATGTACAAACACATGTAAGGTAGCTGACAGAGTGCTCATGCATTTTGTTAACCGTGACGGTAGCCAGTGTCCTTGGACTGAAATTTCTGGTTGTGAAACCCAACCTGGTCCTGGGTGTGAAGCACCGTCCGGCTGCCAACCCCCCGCCCCGCCCCGCCCCCATCAGGATCCTTGCCGGGGACACTCGGGCTTATCGCCTCATCCAGCCGCAAGCCTCCTTCAATCGATCCGGTCGTTGCTACAGTATACTTGGGGTTGTGCTTTGCCCCGCACTAAGTGTTTATGGAGGCGATGCTTCACTAGAAATGTTAAATCAATTAGACAAACAGGTGTGTGGGAGCCTTTAGGTGCCGCCGCCGCGTCCACCACCAAGGCGCGTCAGCAGGCAGTGCACCGAGACCATCTAGTGCATCGTGGGCCGTGTTAGATTAATCTTGCCTTTCTTGGAGACTCTCTCTCCGGGAGGGTAAAAGCTGGCATTCGTGAGTCCAGCGCGCGTAATCAAGACCGTGGGTGAATTACACACCAACACGCACCATAGAATGCATGGAGGCTCTAGAGGTGGACCTGGAACTTGTGGCGGAGTATCGATCGGAGAAGGAAGAGAAGGCGGAGAGTAGGCAGTGGAAATAGAGTCTAAGGAATATATATATATATATATATATATATATATATATATATATATATATATATATATATATATATATATATATATATATATATATATATATATATATATATATATATAACGGAGGGTTGGTATAGAGCGCCTAACTTCTTATGTTTCTATAATTTCTTAATGAGGCAAAGCAAACCTTGTTTTGTTCAATGCCACAAAAACCCAATTTCATCACCCATCTAGCTACTGGACAAAACCTTCCACTACTTCCAGACAACTATCCCCTCTTCTTCAATGACACTCAACTGTTTCCCTCTTCTACAATTATTGGACAATTAACATTATTGGACTACTCTTTACTAAAAATCTGAACTGGAAATCTCACATCTTATCTCTTGTTATAATTATCAGCTTCTAAGAAGTTAGGTGCCCTGTGGCTTTTGCGTCCAGTTTTTTCTTCCTCCCAGTGAAACAGTGGCCTCTTGGTGCAGGCCAAAGGAGCGGGGTTGATGCTGGGTGGACTTGTGTGGTCTGTATACAGGAGAGGGAGACGAGACACTGGGTAAAATAAGTCACCGGGATCATCAGAGTTCACTGTTCCCATCACTCAGTCTTCTTGTGGCGGAGACTAGTGGCGGGACCCGCACACCTGTGTGACGATACAGGTGACATGCGCGGGCCTGGTGAGTCTGCCCTCAGGCAAGTCTCCTTCCTTGGGTTGTGTCGAGGGTCCATAACCGCGCCTCACACACCCTCCCGTGCCGCTACCAGTCTCGAGTTCGATTATCTTAATTTTGTGCTTTATTCGCCGAACCATCTTGCGGCGGTGATGGGCGCGAGCTGTAGAGGCGGCTGTCTGCGCGGGGACGGGGCTAAACGCAGCTCGGCAATCTGGTGCCAGCTGCTCTCTAAGCCTCTACATAACAGTATGCGTTTTTGTCTGACTGAAAATCAAAGACAAAATAAATTTCTTTATAAGAGTATTAGCTTTTGTGGCAGATAAGAAAAGTTAGGTGCGAGAGAAAAAGTAAAGAACGTCGCACCTTCATGCTGTCTTCGATGCGTCTGGCTGATGTCTGCTGGCCTGTGCGTCCTCTCTCTCTCTCAAGGTCACATGATGCGCTGGTGACGTCACAGCTTGACTGCAGACTCCGCCAATCAGAACAGAGAGAACGTTGGGAGGCGGAGTCGCTGGCTTTAAGCCAATCAACAGGCTGTACATTTGTGACGTCAGGCATCCACAGAGGTAACCCACCAATAGTCGTCGTAAGGGCACTAAAGGAGACTTGGCTATGCGTAATATTTATCAAATCTTGCCATTGTATGACATAAATTCAATAAGCGGAGGCATGTGGTGTTGTTACTCAATGGCACGCTTCGTGGTGCGTGTGCTCGTTTCAAAGACTCGAGACTTTGGCTGCCAAAAGGCGTGCCACCACGCACCATCAAGCTTGCCCATGACAGTAGGCAATCTTCAACGCAATGTGTCGCAGGGTGGCGGACCAGCCCTCAGCCCTGCCCCAACAAGCCCACGCACACACTGGCCCTACAGGCGCATGACCGCTGCAAGGAGCAGGTGCAGCGACCCACAGCCTGACGTGGGCTGCGTGCTGCCCGTTAACTCATTACTCATGTTTTCTTATTCATAAAAGTTCATGACCTTGAATGATATCGTGAGCATGCCGTTGTAGTGCCTTAAATTAAGGTAATGAGATAATTACCAGTGTGAATGCTCAAAACGGATGGCAAGTCACAGGATGACGGGTAGTGATAAATCTGTCAATAATGATACTTTTTTTTTTTTTTTATATATATATATATATATATATATATATATATATATATATATATATATATATATATATATATATATATATATATATATATATATATATATATATATATATATACATCTTGGCCTGTAGCGCCTGTAGGCAGTGACTTCTAAGACGGATGGTAGCTCAGGAGGTTCACTTGAAGGCTGTGATCATGGAGGTATACTTCCTCCAAGGCTGTGTTGGTTGTCCCTCGCCCGTGGTGGCGCAGGCAGGATTGTTATAGTGACGCCTGTGATTATAGGCTCATGCCGCCCCCCTGTGTCCTCCGATGCACTCGCAATCGAAGGTAGAGTTAATGGGCAGGGCATATGGGTGTTCATAGGCCACTCGACGGTGCAGAAAGGTAAACGGGACATGCCGGTAAATGTCCCTTCATCATTTTCAGTAGACTTGTTTTGTAGAACTGTTCCATTTCCATAAAAACTTCAAAAAAGAAAAAGTGTTTTTTGACTCCTTGTTTACTGCCTCACTTGTTCCTACAGTAGAGTCTGAAAGTGCGGGTTCTCAGGTATGTAACTATTGTGCCACATGACAGAATGTTATGGTTACTAACAGTAGTCTCTTCCCTCCCTCTTCAGGCTGTGCATGTCGAGGGTCAACTTGAGGCCGAGAGCTTCCGGTGCCTGTGGGTGGGATGCAAGGTGTATGAGAAGGCCTCCTGCTCGGTGTCCTGGCTGGAGCGTCATGTCCTCACCCATGGCGGCCACAAACCGTTCAAGTGCATCGTCGAAGGCTGTGGTCAGAGATTTACTTCACAGGTGAGACAATATTGCATCACTTGATTACCTACATGTAAAGGTGATATGCCTTCCTCCTATGGCTATACACTTAACCAACCTAAGTGGTGTCACCCATCACAGCGAGTGTCATTCAGAAATCATGAACCAGTAAACCTTCCACTGCAGCTCAAAAACCTTTATATCCTATCCAACAGAGACTACTGTTGGGATTTGTCACTACACATGCACTTTATTTATTTACAAGTTAGAGATGTATCCATTCTGCATGTCGATAATTATGCTTTAATTATAATATTTTTCGATCTCCTGTCAAAACATTTTAACAATTTTTCTTTCACTGCAAATTGAGTCAACAAGTAACAAAGAACTCTACCTTCAGATGGCACTGGGACGGCATGTCAACCACCACTTCAGCACAGCCGCCGCCACACCAGCCCCTCGCCCCCCCACCCAGCCCTCCCCCACCAAACTGATACGCAAGAATGGACGCAAGTGTCGCTACAGAAAGAAGCCATGGTCAGGTAAGTTGCTAGCAATCTGATGACTGTTTTTGCAGTAAGAAATTAATATTTAACAGATTGAAATAATGATGTATATTAACAGCCAGCACCATAATCATATGAAACTGGGTACTAGACGCATGTTTCAAAATAGGAACAGTAATTCACAGAAAAAAGCAGCACTCAAAGGAAGAATTTTAAAAATAATGTACGAGGCATTCAAGGATGATGTAAACCTTTATTCATCTGTAAAGTACAAACACGATGTCTAGTTAGATGAAAATATGGTGGCAAGTCCCACATTAACCCCATCACTCCCAGATCTTTCCTTTGTTATAAAAAATTGTATGTTGTCGAGCCATAAAATATCGAAAAGTAACTTAATATACCAAATTAGTTAGTCGACAAGGATACTAAACAGGTCATATCTGTAAAATATTGCTTATAGTCACTTAAAAGCGTCTAATGGTACCCAAATTACAATAGAAATTACGTTCTGGGTCTCAAATGGTTAAATAGCTGGAAGGAGGAAATGCATCTTGCCTTTCTGAAAAATTCAAATTTTATCTTTATGGGTGAATCAGTTTTGTAATTAATTAACATTCAAACAGTGAAAGGCCTGAAATAATGCTTGGGAGCGTGAAGGGTCCCAATGGCATTACTGTCCCTTGGCAATGCCTTGGGGATATTGCCATAGAAAATTATGAATAATAGCAGGAGAAATGGTTTAGGAGCAATTTTGGATTATAATGTAGATATGCATTTCATTTAGGGTGTTGTTGATATTGATAAACCATTGTGTTAGCTTGGACATTTTCTGATGTGTTATATTTTTATATGAATGATGATACTGGAGTGCATTATATTATATTCTTATTTATTGCTCCACCATCTACCTGGGCCAGATTCAAGAGCAAAGCCGCCAGTCTGTAAGTAATGCTCCGTGTCTGTCAATACTAGTGTTTGTCCTCTTTCTGTTTGCACTTTATTTTTTATTATTTTTTTATTATTGTTATTGTTATTATTATTATTATTATTATTATTATTATTATTATTATTATTATTTATATCATCATCATTATTATTATTGTTGTGCACATTCATCTATCGTTTGTTTTGTCTGTAATGTTTTCGTCTTTGTTGCATGTCTCATCACAACAAGACATTGATGGTGGGATTTGAGTAAATGTGATGAGCATAATGATATATATATATATATATATATATATATATATAAAATATATACGGGCAGGGGATTTTCTCTGAGACAGATCTCGTTAAAAGTGATAGCTAGTTCAGCGTTTATTATCTTTATTCGATTAGCGTGACTTTAGGATCCCCCCAAACATGAGAGGCATACTCCATACATGGGCGGATAAGGCCCCTGTACAGAGCAAGCAGTTGTGAGGGAGAAAAAATAAATGCAGACACCACAGGACACCAGACTTCTTAAAAGCTGATTTAGCAAGAGATGAGATGTGAAATTTCCAGTTCAGATTTTTAGTAGAGGATAGCTCAAGAATGTTCATTGAAGAAGAGGGAGACAGTTGAGTGTCATTGAAGAAGAGGGGATAGCTGTCTGGAAAGTTATGTCGAGTAGATAGGTGAAGCAACTGGGTTTTTGAGGCATTGAACAAAACAAGGTTTGCTTTGCCCCAATCAGAAATTATAGAAACAGCAGAAGTTAGGCGCTCTGTGGCATCTCTCCGTGAATCATTTAATTCCTGTGGAGTTGGGCATCCAGTGAACGACGTTGAAAAATGCAGGGTAGAGTCATCAGCGTAGGAGTGGATAGAGGGCATTGAGTTCGACTGAGAAGATCATTAATAAATAATAGAAAGTGTGTGATAGGACAGAACCCTGAGGAACACCACTATTGATAGACTTAGGAGAAGAACAATGACAGTCTGCAATAGAATGGTTAGAAAAGGAAACTTGAGATGAAGGTGCAGAGAGAAGGATAGAAACCGAAAGAGGGTAGTTTGGAAATTAAAGATTTGTGCCAGACTCTTATCACAATAATATTTTGCACCTCAGCTGGATTTCACCCATCTAGTGGCTAGTGTCAGGGTTATGGATAAGCATATATGTATCCTATATATGGCTCAAGTTTTACCTTCTACTTCAGCTGCCCGCATGTTTGACATGTTTGATGTGGGAGTAATGGAACGCCTGCAGTGGCGCCTCATGTGTGCCACACAAGTACAGAATGGCGACACCACCCTCACCTCTGCTCAGACCTTCACTTTACAATCACAGGTAACCAACTCCTTTCTTGTGAGAGTAATTGAGGCACTTATTTCAGAAAGTCGATAAGCGCTATCAATAAAAAACTAAGAAAATGGCTTCAAAATGTTTCAATGTTCAAAATGTCATATCTTTTGAACCAAGCATACAAAATGTAGAATTCATCATTTTGTATGCTTGGTTCAAAAGATATGACATTTTGAACATTGAAACAGTTTGAAGCCATTTTCTTAGTTTTTTATTGATGGCGCTTATCAACTTTCTGAAATAAGCGCCTCAATTGATCCAAATGTTTGTCTTTTTTACCTTATAGTTACAGTACAGGTCACATCTCAAAATTAGTGTTTCATCTTCTGTAGCCAGTCATCATTTGTATGCCAGCACTTCGTCTTTGGTGATGAGTCTTCCATCATTTTCATCATGGTGATCATCTGTTAGGAGGAACAATGGTATGGAGGGGTGGGTGATAGTGGATCTAATTAATAACATTACAATTTAGTTATTGTAAAGACATTGATCTGTAACTTTATGCAAGAAATTTAGGTCAATGCTTATGAAATTTGTAGAATTAATATATATAATTCTTACCTTTAATGAAATCCTCTAGTCATATATTAGTCGTATAATTTTATACACTTCCAAACTTCATGAAAAAAATAATCAGCTCTATTGATATGTTTGTCATGACTCATTTTGTTTCATCAGGTCCTTGCAAGGCGAACATGTGGCCAAGATTCTGCAGAGGTCTTAGTAAGATGGTCGCCACCTGGAATGTAAGTATTGAATCAACCTTTGTGTTCATATGGCATAAATAGTTTATCAGGTTTTGTCAATGTATATCATCAAGGCATGTGGGGGTCTTAGGGGGTATATATGGGGGAGGTGGTGGCCGAGTGGTCACGAACATATGATTATGCACTTCCTTTGTAGCTCTAGGTGTGTTTTCCTTCAACAGACTTGCTGATGAATGGCTTCCAGCTGACCAACTGGAGCCAATGCGACAAGTGCCCCTGGAGCAGCTGTCCCCTGAGGCCAAGCAGGTGGTTGCCCAGCTGTGCTATCCAAGAACAGCTCAGCCTCGTAAACACAAACGTAAAAGTTCTTCTTGTCCTAAATCTATATCTTTAGAATTAACTAAAGCTGTGTGATCTTAGGGAAAATTATTATTTTTAAAGACAAAGTTAGGTCTTGATCTCATTCCATTACGGAGTAACACAGTGTGTGTATGTGATGTGAGCATTCCTCTAGGACTGTGGTGCAGGGAGACCTCTTGCCTACAGCGGAAGCTCAGAATGTTGAACTTGTGGATTTTATGGACCAAATACTGGACCAAAAATGATATTCTGTGCAAACTAAGGGGAAATATTATGTGTATGTACAGTATACTGTGTATATTTGTAAATAGTGTGAGAGTTAAACAACCAGCATAGTTTGTCCACTGCCAGGAGCTCTTAATACTATATTAATGTGTAAAAGGGTCGTATGACCAATGTTAGGCTATATACCTAATCCTAGTGAGCCAGCACTGCTTCTCCCAGACAGATATTTGGCAACTATAGTGACTGGAAAAGTTATAAGAAAATATAATTGTTGTTAGATAATTGAAATTGTATTTATATTAAATATTTGACTGTAAAGATTGATAGTTATTATAGTGTCTTATAGACTGATTACTAACAGTAGAATAACTGCCATATATCTGGGAGGCGGCATTGTAATGGTGACAAATGGCCACTCAGAACCTACCACTGCCAGACATCAGGAACATCTCAGCCAGACCAAGCCACACACACAAAACGGGTGCCCCTCATGTATATTTGTTTGTGTGTTTACAATTCTGTATCTTTTGTTGCATCTCTTTTTGTCCACTTTGATGTACAAGAGATCTGATTTTATTCCCTAGGTTAATTTTACTTGTGTGAGTGTTTTTGTATTTTGTTATTTATAAGTCCTTATAGCTTTGGACTACTGTGGGGTCTGGCTCAAGAGAGTTCCTAGTATGCCAACACTGCCCATTATATGATAAGATTCATTATTATTTTATTGTTTTACAGGAATTCTTTATTTTCATCCAAATGTGTCTATTGTTCATTATCTTCATTAGGTTGTCTTTTTCTGAAATGAAAATTTATATATCAATACTGCCAGTTCTAGATTTTATAGACAGCTGTTATTTTAAAGAGTGTTTGTACCCATTTCTAACAATTTCCTATTTTCTACTTGTACTAGTGATATTGAATTAATGGCTTCAATTTTTCTTGCTCCGTTTCTTCCGTTGCTGTTGTAAAGAGGGAGGGTGAGTCTTGTTACCTCCTCTACCCAATATGTGGTGCCATATGTTTACAAAAGTAACCTACCCATGCCAAGATGACAATATCCCTCCTCACCTCTAAACAAACTTCAGATACGCTCAATGTGATCTCTGTAGGAAATAGGGCTGTTTAACCCTTCTTCAAATGGGATTTGGTAGAAGATAGTTGATTGCCAACATTAAAGCAACCATGTTCAGTCATAGATTCCTTTAAAGCCTAATCAGCCATGCAGATATGAATATTTACATAAACTGTAACCTTCAAAATGATAGCGCACACTGGCATGTTTTCTTCTACCGTATCACACACACACAAAATCTCTATGTAGCGACTTGGCCTTTTGCCGAGTCGCTTTGTCATACTAGTCACTCGGGTTTGTGGCGTTGGAAATGCATTGCATGAGTTTGAACTAAAAAGGCAATTCTCTTATGAGTGGACAGTGATTTATGAGTGATAACTATGTTTTGCATCATGTGTAGTTTGGATTTCATTGACATTTTTGCTTTGATAGGAAGAAATTTCTTCTCAGGTCTTTTGTGATATGTTTACCTCAGCTTTTCAAGTACTGTTGCATTTTGACGAAAATGGGCATTTGTGATGCAAGAATCAAGACCTATGAAAGCTAAATGTACCAATGACAGCATGTCTGTCCTCAAGAGTTTGTTTGATATTACTTTGTTTTACCTCGTTGAATAGTGTACAATTTAGCACATGAAGTTGAAGAAAGTGATGGTAAACTCTTCAAGAGGTCATTCAATCATGCATTGCTCCAACACACACAACCCAACCCTTCTCCAGCCTCCCCCACCCCCACCAGCCCTCCAGCCCCTGCGGCACCTCAGCCTATTTGGATGGAAGCAATGACCTTCCAAATCAAAATTATTTTGTGAATATGTACTAACTTTGAGTAGTATTTCCAGTCAAGTTTACTGGATGAGTGGCATTTTGCATTTATGTTTTCAAAAAGTATTTTTTGTGATAGTGGAAAAGCTGCACTGGTGCATCACAAATATGAGTTATAAAAATTATCATTGAACCAGAATGACAACATCTTTAGATCATTCCTTTCGGGGATTACACACAGAATTTTGCATTCAAGGAGTGTTTGAGAAAGTAGGATTTTCTTCTCCAATAGTAGTAACTAAAGATTTCATGCATTTCGTGCCGTTAACTCAGGATCTCACAACAAAGACAGCAACACACTAATGGCATCTTTGCAAGGTGAACACACTCTGAGCACTTCCTTTATACTGATGACAGGTCACGCCATTGCCTTGGCATTATTGTTGATTTTTGTTACTTTTAACCATAAATTGAATAAGTTATTGTTAGCTATAACTGAAGGCAACAAAATGGGTGGTTTACTTCGTATCAAGTTTTAATTTTTTATATTAATTGTCACTATGATTTACATTAATGTCATACGGAAAATCCCTAAGAATCTGACTCCTAATTTTTTAAACAATTATTAAAAGTTTTGTTTTATAGTTATGTAACTTGTGAAAATTGTATGACATTTCTTTATCAGTAAATTGATAACTTTTATGGTTCATAATTTCTGAGAAATCTTTATGAAAGAAATTAGGATAAAAAAAAAAACATAATTGATCAATTGTTGAAAAACATACATGTCTGAATCTTAGATGTATGAAAATTTTAAATTGTTTCCCTAAAATTCATGACTGTTCTCATCTTTGAAGCCTAGAAAATGGAAATTATGTTTTTTTACATACATGTATTGTGTGCGACTTCCAGTATGTGATATTTGAGCTGTCTGGATGAACAGTAATTTTTATTATTATGGTCAATTTTTATTCTCCTTATGATTGTGTCTTACATCACCATCCTCAAGGTTCCCAGTTCACACATTTCTTCACGTACTTATTATCACCACTATCCATCATCATCATCATCATTTAGCAGTGTTCATTTAGCCACCTATTAGGACCACATTGACAAGTAGTTTGTAGATACAAGGCATAAAGGGAAAAATTAACCTGGTTCATGCATTATAATATATTAAATGTACCTTTGGCAAATGATGAGAAAACCCTAGTAGTAAAGGATAATAGATAGCAGAGATCGATTCTATGGTGACAAGTTGTTTAAATGCAATATTTCTATTTGATAGGGCGTTGGGCTCCAACCCCTTGGCCCGAAGCCCCCCCACGATGACAGCGGGCCTGGGAACTGGGTCGAGGGAGAGCGGGACATGAGATAGGAGTGTGTGAGGTTAGTATGGCTTATGCTGTTATGCGTAAGTGTGCGAGGGCAGTCTCCCAACGCCTATTCTCGTGGTAAGGATCTGACCACGAAGGGTTTGATCATGCGAAGTTTATTGTTAGAAAAGTTAGTCCAGGTGGACTGCCAACGGTCCAAAAGGAAAAATTTAAAGGAAGGACCCATCCCTGACCCCTCACCCCCCTGACCCTACTAACTGTCCTTCAACTACTACGTCCGATACCCCGGACCCTACTGACCCCCCGCCTGACGCCCCTGAACCTCCTGACCCCTCTACTGCCGCTACCATTCCAACCCTCATCACCCGTTGACCTCTACACAATGTCTGTTCTCCAATGGAACATTCGCGGCTTCCGCTCCCACAGACAAGACCTTCGTCTCCTGATTTCCTGCTATGAACCGCAAGTTATCTGCCTCCAAGAAACTTTCCTTACTCAACTTAAGTTTAACCTCCTTCCTCCAACAAATCAACATCCTACATCTGATCTAACCATCCTGCTGTAACATTCTGTTCTTTCCCCTTCCCTCATCGTCCCTCATCGTTTCACTATTATTCTTTAACCCCTCCCCTTTATATGCTTTGCCATAGTGCCATATGACCTCTGATGTCTGGCACATTTACCTTTTTAGGCATTAAATCAATCAATCAATCTCTCTCAAAAAAATAATGGGTCTGGACGATTACTTTAAAGGAAGGATAGTAGTCAGAGGCTGGCAAGTTTGAGAAACGAGGGCATTGGGACACTGGCCGAATCCGCTAAAGAATCGACGCGTTTGTTGCCCGAGATGCCCACGTGACTGCACCCAGCAGAAGCATGTAGTTTTGTGGTGTACGGATAGGCAGAATAACCAGTCTTGGATCTCCCGAACAAGAGGATGGGGCGAGTGAAGGGATTGTATGAGAGTAAGGGAATTGCGGGAATCAGTGAAGGAAAGAAAAGTAGGCGTTTTAAGGCGAAGAGGATGGCATACAGTTCTGTAGTAAGAACACTGGACTCTGGACTCTAGGTAGTTTGAATTGGTAGTGAACAGAAAGACAGCAAAGCTAGAGCCAAAGTGGGATTTAGAACCGTCAGTGTAGACGTGGGTGCTAGTGGAATGAGTGGAAATGTGTTCTAGAAAGTGAGCGTACAACTCTAGGAAGAGTGGCAGACTTGGGAGAGGCATTGGAGACTGAAGAGCAGATATGGGGGGAAGGTATAAGCCATGGAGGGAAAGAGATTAAGATTAGGATAGGAGGAGTGTGAGAGAAGGGTGGTGACAAGCGAAGGAAGGAGAGTATGGGGGACGGCAATCTTAGAAGCAGGAAATTGATGAAGTCGAGCATGGCACCGAAGAGATAGGAGGGCACGACGACGAGAGGGGGACGGGAGGCCCGACTCAGCATAGACTCAAGAGGCTTTCAACTGGGGAGGAGCGAAAGGCACCTAGAGCTAACTGAAGACCTAGATGGTGGATAGGGTGCAGGAGGCAGAGGCAGAAGAATAGATAAGACATCCATATTTGAGAGGGGAGAGGATCAGGGTGGTGTGTAGATTAAGGAGGGTCTTGCTGTCTGCACCCCAAACACATGGGAGATAGTTTGTAAGAGTACCCATTTGATTCTCTCCGCCACCAGAGGACGCGCATGCCCATAGGAGAGGATAAAGGCAGGGGTGGAGGTGGGGGGGGGGGGGGTAGAGGAGCGGGAAGGAGTCTATCAAGACTCAGACTGTCAGACAGAACCGATCAGGATCGAGGGGACGCGCAGGTCTGCCAGTCGCAGGGAGTGTGTGCAGCAAACTACCCTAACATTCCATCACTGGCCGCAGTGCAGTCCCTGAAGCACCGATATCGTCACCGTGAACACGAGGGACCAGGACAACGCATAATGGTAAGCATGTGGCTGCAATATGGTGTGTATGCATGCAGGCTCTTCAAGAGCCTGAAGGTAAGGTAACAAGTGCCAAGAGCCGCTCTTGGCACTTGTTACCTTAGCCCCGCCTCCCGCTGCTGAAGTCTTGTGTAAGGATCTCGGACTCTCACTTACATTAATATTAGCTCAGTAAATGCTGGTTCCTGTGATTTTCTGTAAGCTATTACAATATTTATTTATTTCCAGCTTTTCTGATATCAATTAAAGGTCATTCTATGTATTACACAGCTTGTTCACTGCTCGAGGTTTCGTATTAATTTATATCCTGGTAAAATCACATCGAAATTCAGGTGTTTCCTGTATTATTGGCAGAGCTGGGCAGTATTTAAATAAAATTATTTAAATACGTATTTAAATACATTTGTGTAAATGTATTTATAAATACATTGGTTGTCATGTATTTAAATACAGTATTTAAATACTTTTATGAGTATTTAAATACATTGTATTTAAATACATTTAATAAAAAAATAAAAAACTTTTTTATCAGTTAATTTGGCCATAAACCCGCCCAACTCTAATTCTGGCAACTATCTGGCAATCCTGATGTTACAGGGAACCAGTGTTTCCACTGGCAAGGAAATGTCCTGATTTCAAGGAAATTTAGGTCTGAGAAGGAAATTTCTAAGGAATCCCCTTACCCAAAAGGAGAAGGTGGCTCCCCCACCCAAAATCTAAGGAAATCCTAAGGAAATTCATTTTTTTCGGACATGTTAAAATTTGTGTGTATTTAAAATGTATTTACAAATGTATTTAAATACAATTGATGTATTTAGTATTTAGTATTTAAATACATTCGTAAAATGTATTTACTATTTAGTATTTAAATACATTTCTCCCATGTATTTAGTATTTAAATACATTCAATGTATTTAGTACCCAGCCCTGAATTTATTGGTACACGTAAATTGCTAAGTTACAAGCAGTTTTATGTCTTTGAATTAGTAAAGTGTTCTCGTTAATAGTTTGAAGCATTCGGCTCCAGTATTGAATCAGGGTGCGAAGCATTGGGCGACTCTCGCTGGAAAATCTTAAGAACAGGGCTCCTCGCTAAGCTGACCCATATGTTGGCTCTACGTATTATACTTACTGTCTTTAACACATCTGTTTAATTTTTAATGAGTATCGATCCTTACTTTGCTTACATGGCCGATATTAAATTTCAGGTTCTTGAGAAAAACTAAGTCCAGCGAGATGCGCAATGGACGACTTTTACTTTTAGGATATTTTTCCCAAGTTTTGAGACGTGCGCCCCCGTCCGCTAGGTTAGGTTAGGTTAGAGTAGGTTAGGTTAGTGCACAACACTAGGGGCTCGAGGAGGGGTGCAAGGTTAGGTCTGTAGAGTTTTGTCATCTTTAGAATAAAGGCTCGACCTCCTATCTAATTCTTATAGCCAACAAGCTTGGGGACATGGTGGAAACCGGGGTGTTTGGGTGGGGGAGCACACACATAAAGGAAATTGGCCCCGATAAAGTCTGAACTAGGGAAATTTCCCTAGTTTAGGGATTTTCTTGTGAGGGAGACATATTTCCCTCCTGTGTGTGCTGTTTTTGGGTGGGGGAGCACACATATAATGGAAATATGAACCCAATAAAGTCTGAACTAAGGATATTTCCCTAGTTAGGGATTTTTTTGTGGGGGGCCATATTTACCTTATGTGTGTGCTCCCCCACCCAAAAAACCCGGTTTCCCACCATGTCCCCAAGCTTGTTGGCTAGAAGAAGATAGGGGGTGGAGCCTTTTTTCTTAAGATTTACCCTCTCGCTTATGAGTGCCGGCTTAGTATTTTTTTTTTCCCTCATAATTGTATCGTGGGGGGGCTTCGGGCCCGGGGATTGGGGCCTGACGCCCGGGGGACGACCTGGTGCCTTTCGCTCCTCCCCTGTTGAGAGCCTCTATGCTGAGTCGGGCCTTCCGTCCCTCTCTCGCCGTCGAGTCCTATCACTTCGGTGCTATGCTCGCCTTCATCAATTTCCTACTTCTAAGATTGCAGTCCCCCAATCTCTCCTCACAGTGATCACCTCCTCCCCTCGTTTGCCACCGCCCTTCCCTGTTCGCATGCGCACCCTTCTCTCCCACTCCTCCTTTCCTACTCTTAATCTTCTCCCTTTCTACGTGCATTCCTTCCCTCCATGGCTTATACCTTCCCCCCATATCTGTTCTTCTGTCCCCACTACCTCTCCCAAGTCTACCATTCCTCCTATTGTCCTCCGCTCTCACTTTCTTGGAACACCTTTCCACTCATTCCTCTAGCACCCACGTCTACACCGACGGCTCTAAATCCCACTCTGGTTCTGGCTATTGAGGCCTGACGCTCGGGGGACGACCTCCTGCTTACTCCCTTGGCTTTGGGCCCCTGTCCTCGGTCTGACTAATTTTGCCTGGCCTTTCCTGTCTCTCTCCTTTTTCCCCTCCTTCCCTCTATCTTTCCTCTTGTGCCTCCTATCCCCCTTTCCTCTTAAGGTGTGAGATGCTGATGGGATATGAGGCTGGCTTCGGGTCAGTCATGAACGGCCTCAGGGTGCCACGGGCACGGTATACCCTTATAATTTTGCTCTTTCCCTTCATGGGGGTCTTGAGGGGATGACCGATTATTTCCCCCACTTTACTCCAGGCTCCCCATGGCCAATGATGATAATCCAACCTTTATAGAGGCTTCAGTGCCGGCCCCTCTACCAAATGACCCTGATGATCCCCCTGGTTTACCAACCCCTGCTCCTCTTTTGACTACGTCCCAGAATACTGATATGCCTGTACCCCAAGCTCGACCCTCAGAGTCACTTAGTGCTCCTGAGAACCCTAGCCTGATCCAGAATCCATCCTCAGCACCAGACGACACTCCAGCCACAACTTTGTCCTCTTCTTCATCCTGTATCGCTACCCTTGCACCCTACATCCCTCCTCCCTCCGGGAAAACTAAAGTCCGCACGGTCGCCTCTTCCTCACGCCCACGCACATCAACTTCTCACCCTCACCCCTCTCTTAGCACTCTTTTTGGTCCTGCCAAATGGGATCGTTTCTTCATCGTCCCCAGCGACGCCCCTCACTCTGCTTGCACCCTCAGTTTCCAGAAATGCCACAGAATCCACATCCTACATCTGATCTAACCATCCTGCTGTAACATTCCGTTCTTTCCCCTTCCCTCATCGTTTCACTATTATTCTTTAACCCCTCCCCTTTATATGCTTTGCCATAGTGCCATATGACCTCTGATGTCTGGCACATTCACCTTTTTAGGCATTAAATCAATCAATCAATCCTCATGATTGTTTGATCGTTATTGTTTCTTTTCATCGAATAAGGTGATCTTCCAGTCTAAATGAGCCGAAATCTACCCCACCGGGTAGAGAGTTTTTCCCGTACATCTTAATGCTTTTTGGATCCTCTGATAATATAGCTTAGGAAATTTTATTCTTGAAAGCCGCTTAGGTTATGGTCAATTTTTTACGTTATGTCGAACTTTTACGGCAGTCTGTGTGTTGCAATATTGCATCAAGGGGATGGGGGGATGAAATGACCGCAGATGTCAATATAGACAAACAAAAAAAAACCTTTGAATGTGTATATAATTCATTGGGCTTTCTGGGAACTTTTCTAATCAATTATATGACAAGCTACCAGCTCCTCAACACTTAAGCATTGCAAACCCTTTTATCTTACTCAAATTTCCTATAATTGAGAACTGTTCCATTCGCGTCTATTCTATAGGAAATATCACCAGTCGATTTTTATATCACTGGATTCAAATTATACTTCTATTACAGACTTCCGAATTCTGTAACTAGACTTTGTAGCTTCTCCCAGATATCTACAAGTACTACTGTATCACCTGCAGTGGCGTAGCTACGGGGGGTCATGGGGGGCACGTGCACCCCATGAGAATCCTGTGCTCCCCAGGTGTCCCCCCTGGCCATGGCTGCCGTATTCTGTATAATGCTCAAATACCCATCACTGATCTGATCTTATACCCTTCTACAGCCTTAGCCTTCTATGTGGCATCAGAGTGGCCCCTGAGCTCCGCTTGCCTAGTGCCCCCCATCGATAGATACCTAGCTACGCCACTGCTAACAAAGCAATCCAGTTCTATAACAACCCACAAACTACATATAAAAAAAAAAAAAAAAGATATCCTACCCACAATCCTTTGCGACGCTGTTAATGAGTTCGAAGCACTAACGAACCCTATTAATATAAGTTTTAAAAAAATACTGCAAAACTATGCCAGCACTATTACTAACTCACATTTACTAACATTCAAGACTTGGATAACGTTACAGGTCAATAATTAGTGGTCGAATGTCAACAGGTCAGGGCGTGGGAAGGAAATAAGTCAATGGTTTAGTGTTTCGAATCAGTGTTCAGCAGAGTTGACCTGTTTCAGTATTCCGTAACGAGCGACAGTCGAGGGCGCGCCAACGATCAGGTAGGATGTGTGTGCTGGGCAGCTGGGAGGAGGAAGCAGGGTGTGTGTGTGCAGGGCAGGTAGGTGGGAGGAGAAAGCAGGGTGTTGTGCTGGACAAGGCAGCTGGGAGGAGGAAGCAGGGTGTGTGTGCAGGGCAGGTAGGTGGGAGGAGGCAGGGGATGATTTTTTGCCAAACTACGCTTTATTTTGTTGCTTTTCTTCATATTTCTGCAGCGTAAGGTAGTAGAGAGAGACAAGGATGGAATGGGAGAGTGTGTAATGTCAGGTACAGACAACTGCATATTAGTGTTTCTAATCATTATTTCTTATCGAGTTTCTCCCCAGTTATTGTCTGATATTCTTATTCCCCTTTGCCCCTTTTTTCCCCCCTTCCCTCCCGTCCCCGTCTGCAGTACCAGCGTGGTTTCATTTTTTTTTTTTTTTATTTAATTTAATGGCTATGCCATGTCATGGCCACCCCTCACTGACCAGCCTTGGCCACCCTTGTCAAAATTTCCTGGCGGTGCTACTGTGAGTGGGAGAGGGAGGGAGGGAGAGCTTATGTGTGATTTGAGGTTTAGTCTTCCTTGCAAAATAATGACTTGCCTAGTTTTCTTTCTAATTTATATAACGTCAGATCAGCTATAGGCTATGACAGTGGCGTAGCTATGGAGGGGCACATGGTGGCCCCTCCCCCACTGCCCATGGCTGCCGTAATCTACTTGGACCTGTGACTGATTATATGCACTAATGCCCTTCTATGTGGCATGAGAATGCCCCCTCAGCTCCGCTTGCTATAGTGCCCCCCATTGATGGATACCACCTAGCTACGCCACTGATCACCTGCAAACAGTCACTGACTCACTTTCCACTGTCTTATCCTCCATAAACCACTCTACCCTCTTTATCCTTAACCCTGGCTTTCACCTCACCATTCCATCGATATAATGTTGAACAACCATAGAGATATGACACATCTCATTCCTACCTCCACTAGGAAGAAAGTTCTAATTTAATACCCACCCTCACACATGCCTCACTATTCCTACATAAACTTCCCACAGCTGTTAATAACTTGCTGCCTATCCCATACATCTGAAGTATCTGCCACATTGCCTTTCTGTTGATATGCTGTCTCCAGGTTAGAGATGCCATGTACATAAATCTCTCTCTCTCTCTCTATCTCTTGTATCTACAGTTTTTACCTCATTTCATATACAGTACATATTCTCATTGTTTTATCTTTAAGCATTTTTTTTCCCCTGGAGTTCAAACCACTTCAAATTATTGCACTTGTGTGTGCACTAAGATAGATAACTACTCTGATATTGTAGAGGATTTCAGAGAACGCTAAACTTAAAACAAACATGGTTGATATTGAGGAATCACAAAATTCATATTAGCTGAAGCATTGTGATTCAGTATGGCTGTGATGGCTCCATGTGATTGGATAAATTTAAAGGACGGAGTGCAGACCAACACAGGTTTTTGCAATCTACTTCCACTGAAAGCATCACTACATTTGTGTGTTTGCCTCACTTAGAATAAATTATTTTTCTTTGGTAGACCTTCTATCCTATTTCCAGTGCACTATGACATTTGTAAATTCTTATCAAGTTTGATTACACAGATTAAAAAATTGATATGCAACCAAGAATTATTTTTGAATGCTCTCAACTGAAGCACAGCCTTCATAGAATACTTAGGCCCGTACCGAGTCATGATGAAGGGTGAGCGACAACCTTCGTCGACTGAGGAAGGGTACCACAAAAGGGATATTTTTCGGAACGAAGAGCAGCGACGACGGTCGAAGGTCGGCACGGGTACCCCCGTGTCTTTGTGCCAATCTTCGTCGCTGCTCTTAGTTTCGAAAAATATCCCTTTTATGGTACCCTTCCTCAGTCGACGAAGGTTGTCGCTCGCCCTTCATCATGACTCTTGGCACAGGCCTTAATCTTCTCTTCATACCATTGTTGCACTTAGTCTTACCACCAATGTTTATTCATATTCATTCACATTCTTTCCAACACTAAAATTATGCATCCTACTTCATTTTTCATAGTCATCCATTTCCAAGGTACTTTGATCTAACCCATCCAAAGCCAACACGTTTATTTTCCAATCAGCTCTTTGTATTCTGGATTACACTGCCAACACTCAACTTAACCTTTTCCTTAAGTAAACTTATTCCACTAGTTTGTACAGCTTGTCATAAATTTAATTAATGTGGTAAAAGAGAATTGCTCTTAAATGAGACTAGATAAAATTAATGGGTAAAATGAGTCATTCATTTCTTGAACCAAATTTCTTACAGGATAAAAAGGAATGATTACCTAATTATGAATTGTTAGAAATATAATTGATTTTAATATCAAATTACGACCTCAATGATTTTCATTCCTGCTCAAAGGTCAGAGTTGTGTTCATTAAAAGAATGGGATATTTTATTTTATCTTATTACAATATAGTAATTATTTTCCAGATGACAACATGTAATGAGGCACGAACATCAAGGTTGAGATATAAAGGCTAAGAAGAGGACTGTTCTTCATCCTCAGCGCGTGGCACACACGGACAGGCGTCTCCCTCAGGTAAGGAGGTAGGTCTGTACCTTAAGCTCCAAACAGCAACAATAATATCACCTCAAAATTCATTTCACTGGCTGAATGTGTCACCTGATTTTGCTAACTGACTTAATTAATTTCTTTCGACATTTTGGCCGGAATTTGTATACATAGTTGATTGATTGATTCAATGCTAAAAGGGAAAAATGTGCCAGACATCGGAGGTCATATGGCAAAGCATAATGAAGGGGAGGGGTCAGAGAAAGTGAAACGGTGAGGGAAGGGCAAAGGAATGGAACGTTATAGCAGTAGGGTTAGATCAGAGGAAGGATGTGCATTTGTTGGGGGAAGATCATAAATTGGGAAATGGGTCAGGGGGGTGAGTAAGGAAAGTTTCTGCGATGCAGATAACTTGAGGCTTATAGCAAGAAATAAGGAGACAAAGGTCTTGTCTGTGGGATCGGAAGTCGTGAATGTTCCAATGAAGAACAGACAGTGTGTAGAGGTTAGCGGGTGATGAGTCGGAATGGTAGCGACTGGAGTAGAGGGGTTAGCAGGATCAGCGATATCAGGTGGAGGATCAAGTGTAGTAGGTTTAGTACAATCAGTAGGGTCAGTTACTACAATCAGTAGTATACATAGTTATACCAGCAAACATTTTTTTTTCTGTAACTATAGTAAAGATACTATTAAGATTGTAACAAAGTGCATACTTGAGTAAGCTACCGTCAATAACACTATAGTCGCCACTGCACTAATGTTGCCAGGTGTCATATATTACGAATTTTAGCATCACTACAGATTTGTATGTGCCACTGAAGAGTTATGCACAGTAGTTAATATAATGTCTTTAGTGGCACATAAATCTGTAGTGATGCTAGAATTTGTAATGTATGGTGCCTGGCGACTATAAGTGTTAAGTGACGGTAGTACTCCATTTTTTTTAAAAACAATGATACAATTTTGGATTGCAATCCCTATATACAGTACAGGCGGTATAAGACCCGTGTATATATAAATCTGTCATGTTAATTAAACATACTTTATGAAAACTATAAAAATCTTATTAAAATATTAGTATTAAATTTGATTCAATGTCTGTAATCCGTTCAAGAGGTTTTATTTATAATGAACGGTCCGCCCAATGGCACTGTACAGTATTGTATACTAGTAAGATAAGTTACCTGTCATTCTGAAATTATGTGTACGTACTTCCTGAAGATAATGTTATGAATAGAATGACATTGTACTGTAGTACAATGTAATTTTATTCAGGAAGTACACATAATTTCAGAATGACAGGTAACTTATCTTACCGGTATATAGTGCCATTGGGCAGACAATATGTACATCATAAATAAAACTTCTCTTGAACGGATAACAAATCATTAGACATTGATTGTATCAAATTGAATACTAACCAACAAAACTGAAAAATCAATTTAGCCTAAGTAGCTCACATTGTATAAGAATGCATACCTGTAGTATGCAGTGTCTCATAAATACCTCAAAGTCTCTGGAGAATAAATACACTTAAAGTCACTCTTAAATTCTTTATTTACTGAAATTGGGGATGTCTTATAGACTTATGAAGACCCCTCAAGAAATTATTGTCAATCACACGAGTCTTAAGTCAGAATGATTTGGGACAAAAGTTTATGCAGTAGAAGCCATCGCCGCAGCACACTCTAGCGCTTCTTTTGTTCTCTTCTGCACTCCTAATTCCTCAATATGGTCCCGCCTCGTCACTTGGATCAGTCTTGACAGCCACAAACTGAAAAAGATAAAATTACATTTGCATAATATTCTTATCTTATCCTTCATAAGAGAATTCAGTGGACAATAAAGACTAGTAAACTATATACAGTTGATTTGTACCAGCCAAAGACTACTCTATACTGGACTTGCTACTCATTTTGGGCTATTTCCAGTGGAGGCCAGTTTTGCGATTCCTGCCATTTTCGAACATCACTTCCTATGGTTTATCAGTATATATGATACCGTTATCTTCGTAAATGTTTGTTCTATAATATCAAATAAAAAACAGTAAAATGCAATAAAGAAATGCCATTATGAGAGTTAAGAAATATGCATGAACTTAATTTAATATTCACTTGAACTTATCGCCATTTAATATTTTGCGAGAAAACATTTTAGATGCTAGCGATAGAAAGAAGCGGATTTTCATTAGTTTTCCATTGCTATATTTTGTTTTCTGATAAATGAATCATAACCATGCATAAATTAGCGTTAACTAAAAAAATAACATCATCTATCGGGATAATTACCCGATGGATGATTTTATTTATTTAGTTAACGCTAATTTATGCATGGTTATAATTCATTTATCAGAAAATGAAATATAGCAATGGAAAGCTAATTAAATTCCGCTTCTATTTATATGTTGCATGTAAAAAGTCACGCAAAATATCAAATTGCGAAGAGTTTAAGTGAATTGCACTTCAGAGTCTCATAATGGAATTTCTTTAGTGTATTTTAGTTTTTTATTTGATAATATTATAGAACAAACATTCACGAAGATAACAGTGCATCATTTATACTGATATGCCATAGTCTACTGCATTCATGGAACACTTTTTTACTTGCCGATACGATTGATGATGTTATTTTTTTAGTTAACGCTAATTTTGGTATGGTGGTAATTCATTTATCAGAAAACTAAATATATCAATGGAAAGCTAATGAAAATCCGCTTCTTTCTATCGCTAGCATCTAAAATGTTTTCTCGCAAAATATTAAATGGCGAAGAGTTTAAGTATATATTGAGTGAGGTCATGCATATTTCTTCCCTCTCATAATGGCATTTCTTTAGTGTATTTTACTGTTTTTTATTTGATAATATTATAGAACAAACAGTTACGAAGATAACGGTATATCATATGTACAGTAAAAGCCTTATAACTCGGCACGATAGGGGCTCTGGCCCTTGCCGAGTTATGCAATGTCCTCCTCTATGGGTAAAAAAAAAAAAATACAGTACTGTAAAAGCATAAAAACTACACTTACTAATGAACGGGTAGCAGCAGGCATGTAATCCAAGGAGCGGGGAGTCTTGTTGTAACATGTAGAAGATGTTAGGGGGACTTGGTCGCATTTTAACACTGGTATCACTTTAATCACTTTATAATCACAACTCTATACTATATTGTATCGAGTGTACTGTACCTGTACAACCTAATTTTACATCACTTGAGCACTTAATTACTGCAACCCTGTGCATTAACTCTACCTTTGACTGCGAGTGCATGGAAGGACACAGGGGGGCGGCATGAGCCTCTAATCACAGGCGTCACGATAAGAATCTTGCCTGCGCCACCACGGGCGAGGGCCAACCATCACAGCCCTCGAGTGAGCCTCCAGGGCCTACCATCCCACCCATGGAGCTCACTGCCTACACTGCTATAGGCATAGGAAGTCTTTGCCATGCCGAGTTATATCAAATTCAGAGTTATACAGTGCCGAGTTATAAGGCTTTTACTGTACTGATAAACCTTAGGAAGGGAAATGGGGGTGAAGTTAAAAAATGGCAGGAATCGCAAAACTGGCCTCCACTGGTCATGGGCGGGTTGGCGCGGGGCATGAGTGGCAAGTCCAGTATAGAGTAGTCTTTGTACCAGCCTAAATACTAGGTCTCTCTCTCTGGTCATACTGCCTTCTCTGCCTCGCTCTATCAAATTTAGTAACATGCTGCTGTGCTGGAAATAATATACATATGTCAATTTCTCTACCGTCAATATCGCTATAGGTACCACTGCACTAATGTCGCCAGGCGTCATATATTACAAATTTTAGCATCACTACAGACTTGTATGTGCCACTAAATACATATAGTGTGATTTACATTATATAAACTACTGTGCATGCAAATGTAATTTAATCTGTTTTTCAGTTTGTGGCTGTCAAGACTGATCCAAATGACGAGGCGGGACCATATTGAGGAATTAGGAGTGCAGAAGAGAACAAAAGAAGCGCTAGCGTGTGGTGCGGCGATGGCTTCTACTGCATAAACTTTTGTCCCAAATCATTCTGACTTAAGACTCGTGTGATTGACAATCATTTGTTGGTTCGTGAGCGGTCTTCATAAGACGTCCCCAATTTCAGTAAATAAAGAATTTAAGAGTGGCTTAAGTGTATATATTCTTAACAAGATGATTAAAATATGTAAATCATTCATTATTCAAAGTGAATTGCGACTATCATCACATAAAATACCTACCTTCAGTAATGTATATTCATCCTTGTCCAAACAGAAGACACCATGTTGCCTGTTTCATAATGAACTGCAAAGATATAAGAAAAGAAAAGTTATGTACTGGTAAATACCACACAAATTTTTTTCTTCAGATTTCAATATCAGTAAAAAATTGTCTCGACAGTGTTTCTTCTGTTGAACTATGCAAAACATCATACAAAGTGTCAGTAAATGTAACACGATATTCATTCAAAACTCACCTGAACACAATATTGGCCAATGCATCCTCTACCCAACCTCCAGACCTGAAACTGTTAAGAGTAGGTCAGCAAGAATAATTCTGTGACATATTATAAGATGAAATATATTGTTCAGTGCCATGCATGCTCAGCAAGAACCGGAAGGTTCATTTATGAATGTTATATTTTCCTCATGTGGAATGGACACACCTTGGCATGCATCAAGGACTGAGTATTTAGGTCACTCACCTGCAGGCTGGCGGGTGTTCAAGGTACTACATATCAGTCTCCTTAGCTGCAATGAACAAAAGGAACTTGTAAGTGAATGAATGATGAAGGCAAATGCATGCCTAATGCATATTGTTCAGAACCTTCTTTTTCCTCAAGAACACTAGGACGGGGAAAGAAGATAGTAATCATCCTATTATTTTTTAATATTGAGTGGGAACTTGAAAGAATGAGAAAACAAAAATGGAGCAGGACATTAAAGTAATCGTCCAGACCCAATTTTTTTTTGCCGAATTATGTTGAATTATATTCAAAACACCTAATCCACCAAAAATAATTGATTTCCAGGCCTTATTTCCGTAAAAACACTATTTTGTAAAAAGCGCGTGAAAAAAAAATATCTTCCCTCCAACAGGGCTACGACTGTTATTGATGACGTCAGAACAGGGACGCCCGCAGACACTCTGTCTGACACCTGTCGGCAAATGTTATGATGAGCGATTGTACTTCGGTGTCAGACAGTGAATCTGTCGCTGTGACAGATCTAGAGTACGATGCTCAATCTGACACCGAAAGAAATGACGCTGGTCGCGTATACTATGAGGAAAACGAACCTCAGATTGTCATGGGATCCTATATGTTTGAGCCCGAGTACGAGGTGGATGAACAGGTGTTAGCAGAGCCTGAGGTTCAGCAGGAGGACCTGGCACTTCTCCAAAACATGGATTGGTAAATAAGGTTAAACCATGTGTGTGTGGGAATCACAATGAAGGTACTTTCGAGAAAATCCTATGGTTAGTTTTGGAGCTACAGTCAAACGTAATTACTCGGAAACCACATACTAGCATTAACTACAGCAAAGAGTTGGAAAATATGCGGGCGGGAAGGCAGAAAGTGTGACAGCCACACCACCACAGGGTCTCTCACCACAGGGCACGCCCACGCCCACTCCACAACTGGTTTACTTGGTCTTGTTAAGAGGCAAAGCCTCACAGTCGTGGTGGTCCATCGCTACCCTCACTACACACCGTTTCTCAACACAACTGCTCGCCCCAACACACTATAGGCGTGAATCACCACACGCCACTCCTTTCCGTGTGCAAACTTTTCTCGAAAGGCACAGCTGTCTTGCTGCACCCATAAAGGATGCATGCATGTGGCATATAGCAAAACAAATCTATCAGAAACACCCAAATATCTTCAAGTACTATATTTATCTCTGTGTTTACGTGCCTCTGATCGAGCGCGGGAAGATGAGCCTCCCTGATGCTGCGTCACCGAGCCTGAGCCTGAGCGTCTGCAAACCTTGAGAGCGTTTTGAAAACTCGGGGAATTTGCAGATTTTGATTGCGGATTATTTAAAAACGGCTGACTGGATACAAAAAGTGACGACGTATTGTTGATATACTCGTTAATGGCTATGATTTGATTGCATTAAATCAGGAATGATGAAATGGTCTGGACGATTACTTTAAAGTAATCGTCCAGACCCAATTTTTTTTTGCCGAATTATGTTGAATGTACATTCAAAACTCCTAATCCACCAAAAATAATTGATTTCCAGGCCTTATTTCCGTAAAAACACGACTTTTGTAAAAAGCGCGCGAAAAAAAAAACTTCCCTCCAACAGGGCTACGACTGTTATTGATGACGTCAGAACAGGGACGCCCGCAGACACTGTCTGACACCTGTCGGCAAATGTTATGATGAGCGATTGTACTTCGGTGTCAGACAGTGAATCTGTCGCTGTGACAGATCTAGAGTACGATGCTCAATCTGACACCGAAAGAAATGACGCTGGTCGCGTATACTATGAGGAAAACGAACCTCAGATTGTCATGGGATCCTATATGTTTGAGCCCGAGTACGAGGTGGATGAACAGGTGTTAGCAGAGCCTGAGGTTCAGCAGGAGGACCTGGCACTTCTCCAAAACATGGATTGGTAAATAAGGTTAAACCATGTGTGTGTGGGAATCACAATGAAGGTACTTTCAAGAAAATCCTATGGTTAGTTTTGGAGCTACAGTCAAACGTAATTACTCGGAAACCACATACTAGCATTAACTACAGCAGAGTTGGAAAATATGCGGGCGGGAAGGCAGAAAGTGTGACAGCCACACCACCACAGGGTCTCTCACCACAGGGCACGCCCACGCCCACTCCACAACTGGTTTACTTGGTTTACTTGGTCTTGTTAAGAGGCAAAGCCTCACAGTCGTGGTGGTCCATCGCTACCCTCACTACACACCGTTTCTCAACACAACTGCTCGCCCCAACACTATAGGCGTGAATCACCACACGCCACTCCTTTCCGTGTGCAAACTTTTCTCGAAAGGCACAGCTGTCTTGCTGCACCCATAAAGGATGCATGCATGTGGCATATAGCAAAACAAATCTATCAGAAACACCCAAATATCTTCAAGTACTATATTTATCTCTGTGTTTACGTGCCTCTGATCGAGCGCGGGAAGATGAGCCTCCCTGATGCTGCGTCACCGAGCCTGAGCCTGAGCGTCTGCAAACCTTGAGAGCGTTTTGAAAACTCGGGGAATTTGCAGATTTTGATTGCGGGATTATTTAAAAACGGCTGACTGGATACAAAAAGTGACGACGTATTGTTGATATACTCGTTAATGGCTATGATTTGATTGCATTAAATCAGGAATGATGAAATGGTCTGGACGATTACTTTAATATAATTTATAGAAGAACACTTTTTATGGACACCTGTGAGCTTCCATCATATTAATACCATAACTATTATGAGGTGAAAAAAATATATCTTCTGTCTTGATTATTCACAAATTTCCACCTTGTCAATGTCTATAAAGCCTCATGTCAGTAGGTAAAGAGGTACTATCAAACTTTTCTGCAAATTATTGATCTGGCCTCAACAAGATATCAAGATCACCATTCATTTCCCCTCCTAGTCTGACTTCTCCAGTTTTCTTTTATTATGTCATCGAATGTTTGCATAACTGTCGCTTATCTAAATCCACCCACTTCTACTAATACCTAAGATAATACAACTCTATTTCCAAACTCAAAAATATCACATCCTCTTCACTTAATTCATTAATTACTTTCAATGGTATGGACTTTCACACATAGAAGAGAAAATATGTTGAGATTCGCCATCAGGCTGGTCCAACTACCACAAGTGGCCGCAGATCAACTATTGATGGCCTACGAGCACTCGATATTGATCCTCGTATATTAATCCAAGATAAAAATAATGTCATGTTAGGTTACTAAACGGACAAAATTTCAGTGAAATGAGAATCCCACTTCATGACCTTGAAAAGTGCCGAGTAGGGACGTATCCTGTACGCATTGTGCCCCTTGGCCAGCTCTATGGAATGGAACGTGTGACTGCCTCTGGGCTGGCTATAGCTGCGTTACATTGCACCTCTAACACTACCCTTCACAGTGAGAACAGGCAAGAAAGGCTATTTAACAAGATATCCCCAGACAGGCCCTTGAAGATTAAAATATGTAAAACATTCATTATTCAAAGTGAATTGCGACTATCAATCAATCAATCATTGGGGGCATACGCCGGGGGGCGCGTCGCCTCGCCCACCCTACGACGCCACTCCCGGGGGTCACCACGCGCGAGTTCCCATGCAGGCTCCTTTCCCATACCAAGCAGCTCTCGACAAGAAACATCAACTTGCCCCAGCCACGAGCCTTGTGGGCGCCCCCTTGTCCTCCTCCACGCCGGATTGTCTCTTACAGATACAACCCGATGGGAAGGATCGGTTTCAGGGTAGTGTGCCACATGCCCATATAGCCGAAGTTGGCGCTGACGGACTATGCAGGTAATAGGCCTCGATTCAGTCTCACGGTGCAATCGCTGATTTGACACGTAATCATCCCAGCGATACCCCATGATTCTGCGAAGACACTTATTACCAAAGGCATTGATTCGTCTCTTCAAGTCACTATTTAGTGTCCATGTCTCACAACCATAGAGTAAGACAGGGATCACAAGCGACTTGAAGATCCGGATCTTTGTCCTCCTGCACAGGTACCGACAACGCCAAATACTCCCGCTGAGCGAGTCCATAACACCGTGGGCTATGCCAATCCGTCGTAAGACTTCTTGACGTGACCCGCCGTCATTATGGACTGCGTTACCAAGGTATGTAAAACTTTCCAAGATCTCAATGTCTTCGCCACACGCATGAACAGACTGTACTGCTTCATCTAGTAAGTCTCCAAATACCTGGACCTTGGTCTTGAGCCAGGAGACCTCAAGTCCCAAAGGCTTTGCCTCCTCGTGCAGCGCCTCGAGAGCCATCACCAGGACCTCCAGCGACTCAGCAAAGATTACTGCATCATCGGCAAAAACAAGATCAGTGATCTTGGTGTTGCCGACGGATGCTCCACAATCACTTTGATCTACAACCTTGTCCAATACCCAGTCCATACAAGCGTGAAATGATGGGGCAAGACGCACCGCTCATCCATGGAAAGGGGCGGGGCTTTTTGTTTACTTTCCCCCCAATTAAAAATTTTAAATTCCCCCCCAAAAAAAATTGGTTTTTAAGGGGCCTTTTTTCCCCCACCGGGTTTTTCATTTCAAAAAAAAAAAACCCTTCCCCAAAAAACAAAAAAAAGTTTTAACAAAAAACCAAAAATCTTTGTTAAATATGAAAAATTTTTTAAAAGGTTTGTTTATAATATCAAAATTCAGTAAAAAAATTTTTTCCCCCCCCAAAAAAAAACCTTTTTTCCCAAACGACAAAAATAAAAAAAAATTTTTGAAACCTAACAAAAAAATTTTGGTTTTTTTTCCCTTTAAAAAAAGGGGGTTTTTTTTTGGCCCCCCCCCGGGGGGCCCAAAATTAACTTTTTATCAAAAAAAAACCCAAAAAATTTTGGGAAAATCACCCCACAATAAAAGAACTTTTTTGGGGAAGCAAAAAAAAAATTTTTTTTTTTGGAAAAATGAAAAAAAAATTTTAATTTTTTTTAATGAAGAAAAAAACCCATTTTAAATTTAAAATTTTTTTTTGGGGGAAAAAGGGGCTTAAAAAAAAATTTTTTTGGGGCCCAAACCCTCCCTTGAAAACCCATTTTTTTTTTTTTAAACCTGAAGGAAAAGGTTTTTTAAAAAAATTTTTTTAAAAAACCCCCCTTTTTTATTTTTTCCCCCTTTTCTTTTTTTTAAAAACCTGTCGGGCCAAAAAACCCATTAATTAAAAAAATTTTTAAATTTTAAAAAAATTTTACCATTAATTTAAAAGGGAAGTTAAAAAAGGGGGCCCCAGGGCCCCCAATTTTCCCAAACCCGAAAATTTACCCAAGAAAAATTTAATAAAAAAAAAAATTTGGGGGAAAATTTTTTTTGGAAATTCCCCTTTTTAAAAAGGGCAAAAATTTTTTCCCCTTTTCCCCGGGTGGCAAAAATTGTCCCCGGGCCCCTTTTAAGGGGGGGCCCCTCATTCCCCCAAACTTCCTCCCCTCCTTTTTGGGGAAAGTTTTTAAAACCCCAAGGCCCCCTTGGGGAAATAATTTTTTAAAACCCCCCAAAATTTAAACTTTTTGGTTCCCTCCCTTGAAAAACACTTTTTAATTCAAAAAAAAAAAAAATTTTTATAATAAAACAAAAAAATTTTTGGTTTCAATTCAAAAAAACCCATTTTTCTTTAAAATTAAAAAAATTCCCAAAAAAAATTTTAAAAAATAAACCACCAAAAAAATTTTCCAATACCCCAAAACCCCCCCGTTTTTTAAAAGGGGAAAAAAATTTTTAAATTTTAAGTAATTTTTGATGTCTAAGACCAAGTTTCATTTGAATTTTTTTTCCCTGTAAAAAAAAATTAACGGGGGGGGGCCCTTTTCCCGGGTGGGGGGGTTTCAAAAACACCCTTTTGCAATGCCAAAAATTTGGAATGTGTGAGGAAAAAAATTCCAAAAAAATTTTTTCAGTTTTTTTTCCCTAAAACCTGGGGGGGAAAAAAGGAAGAAACCAAATTTTTTTAAATTTTGGGGGGGAAGGGGGGAAAAAAAAAAATAAGGGAAAAAATTTATTTAAAATGAAGAACTTTTTAACCTTTATTTCATTTTAAAACCATCTTTAAAAGGGGAAAAAATTACTTTCTTGACTTCCAAATTTAAAAGAAAATTTAAAAGCCCCTTTAAAAAAAGGGTTATCCCTTTTCGAAAATTGGGTCCGTAAAAGTAAAAACCCATTTCCCCCTTAACCCCAGTTTTTTTTTATTTCAATTTTCATAACGGGTTTAAAAATCCCCCCTTCTACAAACCTTAAAAAACAAATTTTTTTTAAAAAAAATAAATTCTTCATTAATTAAATATTATTTTGGGAAGTTTTCCCCCAAGAGAAAAAATTTTTTAGATTGATACTTCCAATGGGGGTACACCACGGGGCCGAAATCAAAGGTTTTGGGGCCTAAATTTGGGCCCGTTTTAAAGAATAAAAATTTTTTGGGTATAAACGGAAAAAATTTAGAAAAAGAAAAACCCCAAGGAAAAAATCCAAGGGGGCCCCTTTTTTCCAGCCCCGGAGGAAGAATTTTTGCCCCCCCTTTTTAAAGGAAGGGGAATTGGGGCCCCGGGTGGAAAACCCTTTCAAAAATTAAAATATTAAGGGAAAACCCGGAAATTTATTTAAATAAACCTTTTAAATTAAAATGAAAACACATTTTTAAAATTCCCCTATCATCACAAAAATCCCCCCTTTAAATTTTTACCTTGCCCAAAAAGAAGAAATTTCCTTTTTCTCTAAAAATAAAGTTTAAAAAAAAAATTTACGAAAACCCAAAAAAAAAATTTTCCCAAAAAAAATTCAAAAAATTTTACTTTTTCTTTTTAACTAAAAAACCTACAAATTCAGAAATCCCCCCTTTTTTTTAATTAAAAAACCCAAACCATAGCCATATCTTTCAAACCCCCCCAGAAAAATTTTAAAAATTTTGGAAAAAAATTTTTCCCCGTGGCAAAAAAAATTTTAAATTTTAATTTTTCCCGGGGGGGCCCCAAAAACAAAAAAAGTTCCCTTTGGGGGGGGAAAAAAATTTTTTTTGAAGGAAAAAAAGGGGTTGAAAAAAAAGGGAAATTAGGTTTTTTCCCAGGGGGGTAAAGTATCCTTTTTTTTGGGAATTTGAAAAAAAACAAAATGGAAGGAAAAAAATTTTAAAAATTTTTTAAACCCTTTTTTTAAAAAATGGATGAAAAAAATATTTTTAATTTTCCTTTTTTTTAATCCCCCAAAAAAAAAAATTTTTAAAAATTTTCCAAAAATAAAAGGAAAATTTTTTTAAAAAAAAAAACCCCTTAGTTTTTAAATTTCTCTTTTTTTTGAATTAATTTTTCAATTTCAAAATTTTCTAAATCCCCATTTCACTAAACCAAGAAATACCCTCAATTTTAAACCAAAATTAAACCCCACAATTTAAATTTTTTTTTTTAAAAAACCCCAAAAAAGAAAAAATTGTTGGTTCGCCATAAAGGGGGAAAATTGGTTCCCCCACGTGGGCATAAACAGACCCCGGGCACCCCAAAACCTTATAAAAATCCAAAAAAAAAATTTTTGTTAAAAACAAAAACGGAAAAAACCCAAAAATTGAAAATGGAGGGGGTTTTGGATTTCCCCTTTGTCCAAAACTTATTGTGCCCCTTCCCTTCCCTGGAAGGGAAAACGGGGGGGGGGGCCAATGTTAAATTAAATTAAAAACCCCCCCAAGGGGAAAAACAAAAAGGCTTTTGTTCCCAACCCTTAAGAAAAAATTGGGAAAACTTTTTTAAAATTTCTACAAAATATATTGGGGAAAATTCATTTTTAAAAGGACAAAATTTTTTTTAAAATTGAAGCAAAATTAAAAAAAATTTAGACGGTAAACCACAAAAAAATTTTCAGATTTAATATCGAAAAATTTTCCCCGAAATTTTCTTCTTTCTAGCTCTTTAAAAATTCAAAAATGTCATGATTTCATTAAACTCCCTACAAATTTTCCATAAATCCTTAAAAACCCAACTAAATTTAAATGGTAAAAATAATTCTTACATATTTAAATAATTAATTGTTCCCCCCCAAAACGGAATTATTTTAAAATTTTTTTTCCCAGTGGAAAAACCCTTGGATCACAAGGCGAGTTTTAGGCCTCACCTCATTGGCGGGTTTAAAATATAATATCTCCTTAGTAACAAAGGAATTGGTAATGAAAAAAAGCAAATAAAAATCAATTTTTGATTTTTTTTTTCCTCGAACCGGAGGGAAAATTTTAACCCCTTTTTTTTTTGGGGGTTTTAAAAAAAAAAACAAAAAGGCGGAATTTATAATTTTAAATTTTTTTTCCCCTTTTATTTCCTAATTAAAAAAACAAGGTAAAAAAAATTTTCCCCCCCAAAAAATTTACCTTTAAATGTAAAGATGCGAAAAAAAAAAAAACCCAAATTTTTCGAAATTATTATTTTCCTCAAAACCAAAACCCTTTCTTTTTTTCTGGACCCCCTTTTTTTTTTTAAGTATGAATTTTGAAATTTTCCCAAAAACCCCATTCCCAATCTGAAAAAAATCTAAATTTTTCCCTAAAATATCACCCTCTTACAATTCATTAATTACTTTTTTAAACATTTTAACAAAAAAAAAAATATTTTAATTTCCCCCCCGGGGAAAAGGGGTCAAAAAAAGGGGGATATAATATTGTGGCCTCGGCACCCAAAACCCGGAATTTATTATAAATTTGGTTTTTTTTTTAAAAGGAAAAAATTTTCTAAATGAAAATCCCCCATTTTTTAAAAATCCGGGGGTTTGGGGGGAACCCCCCCTTTTAGGGGGAAAAAAAAAAAAAATTTTTTGGGGTTCCCCCCCCAAAAAGGGGGGGGGGGGAAAAAAAAAACCCCGGGGGCCCCTTTTGGGGGGTTTTTTTTTGGAAAAAAAAAATTTTTTTAAAAAAAAATTTTTTTTACGGGTTTAATTTAAAAAAATTTAAAAAAAAAAATTTTCCAGGGGGAAAAAAAACCCAAAAAGGGGCTTTTAAAAAACAAAAATTTTTTTCCCCCCCCACCCCCCTTTTTTGGATGGGGAAAAATTTTTTTTTAAAAATTTTTAACCAAAAAACCCCTTTTTAAATTTAAATTTCCCATTTAAAAAAACCCTTGGCGTTTCCCTAAATAACCCAAAAGGGGGGTTTTAAAAATCAACCCAAAAACCAAAAAAAGGGTTTTAGATCAATGGGGGAAAAATTTTTTAAAAAATTTTCTTTTTAAAAACGGGAAAAAAATTTTTAAATTTTTTGGGGGGAACCCTTAAAATTAAAAAAATTTAGGGCATTTTTTAAAAACCCCTTTTTTGAAACTGTGGGGCCCCCCCAAAAATTTTCCAATTTAAGGGGGGAAAAAAAAAAGGGTTTTTCCCAAAACCAACCCAAAAAAAATTTAAATTTTAAAAAAAGGGGGGCATCAAATTTTTTTCATTTTTTCCCCTTTTTTAAAGAAAACAATTTCCTTTTTTACTAAACCAAAAAAAAAATTTTTAAATTTTTCCCAAAAATTTTTTTTTTTAAAAACCTAAATTTTTTAAAAAAAATTTCCTTAAATTTTTTTTTTAAAGGGAATTTTAAAAATAAAAAAAATTTAAACCCCCAAATAACGGTTTTAAGGGGGGGAAAAAATTTTTTGGAAAATTTTTTTTTAAATATCTTTTTTTTAAAAAAAATTTAAAATAAATTTTAAAAAAAAGGGACAAAACCCCTTTGGGGAAAAATTTTTCCCTTGGGCTTTTAATAAGTTTCCCCTTTTTAACTTTTAAGGGGGGGGCAAATTTCCTTTAATGTAAAAAATTTTTTTCCCCAAAAACCGGGCCCCAAAAAAAAAACCCTTTTTTTAAAAAGGGGTTGGAAAAAAAAAAAACCCTTTTTTTTTTTTCCCCCTTTTACCCCTTTTTCTTCATGAATTTAAAAAAAAATTAGAAAAGGAACACAAAAAAAAAATTTTTTCCAATTTTTTCCATAAAAAGTCATTTTTCCCGTTAAAAATTGAAAAAAAAATTTTTTCCAAAAATAATTTCATTTCCCCCCCAAACACAAAATTCCCTTCCTTCCCCACCCCCCCCTTTAAATGTTAAGAGTGGTGGGCAAAATAATTCACTTTTATAAAATAAAAAAAAATTTTATGAATTAAAAAAACCAATTCTTTATAATTTTATTTTTTTTCATGGAATGGAACCCCCATAAGGATATATTTGGGTCCCCCCGGGTGGCTTTTAAACTACTTCTTTTCCCACCCAATAAAAAAAAGGTTTGAAAGGGAAAAATGTTTGGGAAATTTTAAATATTTTAAATTCTTTTTCCTAAGCACAAAAGAAATAGAATCCCATTTTTTTTTAAAAATTTGAGGGGAATTGGGAAAAAATGGAAAAAAAAATTTCGGGAAAATTAAAAATTTTTTGGGGGGAAAAAAAAATTTTTCCCTTTTTTTTTTTTTTTTTCCCAAAAATTTAAAAAAAAAAAAAATTTTTTTTTTATTTAAAAAATTTAATTTTTTCCCTATTCATTTTTTAAAAAATTTCCCTTCCCAAAAACCCCCTTTTCCAAATAAAAAAAAAAAAAATATTAAAACCAAAAAACTCCTTTCATTAATTTTAAATTTCTGGAGGGGTTTAAAATGAAAAAAGGGAATTCCCATCGGCGGTAACAGGGGTAAAAAAACCCAAAGGGGGCCCACCAATTAAGGGCCCTCACCCAAATTTTTTTAATTTGAAAAAAAGTTTTTTATTACTAAAAAAAATTTGTGAAAAGTCCCATTCCCTTAAAAACCGGGGGGCGTTTTTTAAATTTCCCCAGGGGGGAAGTTTTAAACCCTTTGGGCCCACTCGGAAATAAAAATTTTCCTCGGGCTGGTTTGCTGGTTCAGTCAAACCCCCCCCCTTCCAGGGGAAACAAAAAAGAATTTAACAAGAATCCCCAAAAGGGCCCAAAGTTTAAAATATGGAAAATTCTTTTCCTAAGCACTTTTTAAAAAAAAATATTTTTTTTATTTTTTTTGGGGGAAAAGAAGAAACCCATATGAAGCAAAAATAAAAAAAAAATTTTTGACCCCCAAAAATTTTTTCCAATTTTTAATTTAAAAAAATTTTTAATTTTCTTTTTAAACATCAAAAATTAAAAATGATAAAGAAATTAAAAATCCCCTTTTTTGGAAACTTCTCCCAACCTCCGCCTAACAAGATAAGACAAAAAAATTCTTAAAATTTTAAAATAAATTTTTTATGCCATGATGTCAGAACGGGGTTTTTTTTTAAAATTTATTTTTTTCCCGGGAATCAACCTTCAAAAAAAAAGGGTATTTTATTCACTCCCCACTCTTTAATACTCATTAGTTTTTCCACTAAGAAAAAAGGTTGAATATGAAAAAAGGGCAAAAATCCAAACATTTGCAACCCTTTTTTTTTCCTAAAAAAACACAAAAGGGGAAAAATATAATCATTTATTTTTTTTTAAATATTAGGGGAATTTTAAAAATGAGAAAACAAAAATGGAGCAGGACATTAATATAATTTATAGAAGAACTCTTTTTTGGACACCTGTGAGTCTTCCATCATATTAATACCATAACTATTATGAGGTGAAAAAAATATATCTTGTCTTGATCATTCACAAATTTCCACCTTGTCAATGTCTATAAAGCCTCATGTCAGAAGGTAAAGAGGTACTATCAAACTTTTCTGCAAATTATTGATCTGGCCTCAACAAGATATCAAGATCACCATTCATTTCCCCTCCTAGTCTGACTTCTCCAGTTTTCTTTTATTATGTCATCGAATGTTTGCATAACTGTCGCTTATCTAAATCCACCCACTTCTACTAATACCTAAGATAATACAACTCTATAATTATTTCCAAACTCAAAAATATCACATCCTCTTCACTTAATTCATTAATTACTTTCAATGGTACAGACTTTCACACATAGAAGAGAAAATATGTTGAGATTCGCCATCAGGCTGGTCCAACTATGGGCTCACAGCCACAAGTGGCCGCAGATCAACTATTGATGGCCTACGAGCACTCAATATTGATCCTCGTATATTAATCCAAGATATGAATAATGTTGTTAGGTTACTAAACGGACAAAATTTCAGTGAAATGAGAATCCCACTTCATGACCTTGAAAAATGCCGAGGAGGGACGTATCCTGTACGCATTGTGCCCCAGGATGTGCAAGATACTTGATTGTGCCCCTTGGCCAGCTCTATGGAATGGAACGTGTGACTGCCTCTGGGCTGGCTATAGCTGCGTTACATTGCACCTCTAAAACTACCCTTCACAGTGAGAACAGGCAAGAAAGGCTATTTAACAAGATATCCCCAGACAGGCCCTTGAAGATTAAAATATGGAAAACATTCATTATTCAAAGTGAATTGCGACTATCATCACATAAAATACCTACCTTCAGTAATGTATATTCATCCTTGTCCAAACAGAAGACACCATGTTGCCTGTTTCATACTGAACTGCAAAGATATAAGAAAAGAAAAGTTATGTACTGGTAAACACTACACAAAAAAATGCTTTCAGATTTCAATATCAGTAAAAAATTGTCTCGACAGTGTTTCTTCTGTTGAACTATGCAAAACATCATACAAAGTGTCAGTAAATGTAACATGTTATTTATTCAAACTCACCTGAACACAATATTGGCCAATGCATCCTCTACCCAACCTCCAGACCTGAAACTGTTAAGAGTAGGTCAGCAAGAATAATTCTGTGACATATTATAAGATGAAATATATTGTTCAGTGCCATGCATGCTCAGCAAGAACCGGAAGGTTCATTTATGAATGTTATATTTTCCTCATGTGGAATGGACACACCTTGGCATGCATCAAGGACTGAGTATTTAGGTCACTCACCTGCAGGCTGGCGGGTGTTCAAGGTACTACATATCAGTCTTCTAAGCTGCAAGTTAGCTACAAGATTTACACAAGAAACATTCTTAGTAAGACATGATATCCATAAATAACAATTGGAAAATGAAAAAGTATATACTTTTTCGGTTTATTGCGCTGAACAAATTATTCTCTGGCAGCCATAAGCTTTTGACGCGCAAGCTTCTTCTTTGAGACTTTCTTCTTGACTGGTTCGTCCTGTGCCTTAGCGACCACCTGCTCCTTCTCGGACAGAATCACCTCAATATGACAGGGGGAGGACATGAAGGGGTTGATGCGGCCGTGAGCCCGGTAGGTGCGGCGGCGCATCTGGCGGGCACGCTGGACCATGATGTGCTCAATCATCAGATGGTCCACCTCAAGGCCCTTCGGAGTAATGAATCTTTCTATATTAATGCCAATTTCATTCATCAGAAACATCAACCCTTAAATTAACACATCACATCTGCTGAACCTAAATCCTATGGTAAACGTAATTTATAAGGCAAATAATCTGATGAATGCATTAGATATTTGCCAAGACAATGCTCAAACTAAGAGGCCTGGGAACAAGAGTAAATTTGAGAGTTCTGTGGGAATTACTAATGGAGGAGATAGTTTTCTACAATGATTCAATAATTCAATCAATCATATTCGGGCATAAGCCCTAAATCCACCAATGGTAAAGATGCACAGAGTTAAATTAAATACCATGTATCAGGGGACATCATTTGATGGGCTTTATCTCCTGAAGGTAAATAAAATGACAGCCACGACCTACCTTGTACTGGGCGTTGCTCTCCGCATTCTTCAGCAGGTCGAGAAGGAAGCGGGCACTCTTCTTGGGCCACCTACCCTGGGTGATGCCCCAAGCCTTGGCCTGTAACATTTCGAAAGGTTTGCTATAACACATGCAGAAAATAAAGTATAATTGTAGTAGTAGGAATAAGAACAAAAGTAATAGTAATAGTGCATAGTAATTAATAGTACTTGTAGAGGTAGTGACAGCAGCAGTAGCTGTGATAGCAGTAATCTCCCCACTCCCTTGTCCTCCTCTTCTATTACCTCCCTGTATCTTTCCTATTCTAGATTCAGTTTCTTCTTCCTACTCCATTTCCACCAACTTCCTTTACTTCCCATTCTAAGTGAAAATCACAAAAATCTATACACCCAGTAAATCCTCACTATAACGAACCAATTGGGAGCAACGGGGTGACGTTATATCCGAGGGATCCGAACTTTTCGTATACAACAAGCTTTGTTCGTTACGAGGTGAAAGTTCGCTATTTCCGACCATTTCCATGTATAATTAACTTTGTTTGTTACATTAGATGAAAGTTTGTATACTTACGTACATGTAGCCATCACAAATACTACACGCATACAGGGAAATTAAAACAAAACGCAGTGAGGCACGGGAGGACGTGAGAGGTGTTTACAATCAGGCAGAGAAAGCCAGACTGATCGGCGTGCAGCCGCGTACCGTCCGGTCGGCTTGTTTTCACTGCCACCGTCCGACCTCCGTGTACATGTTCGGGCGGCCCACCACCGAACCAATCCCCACATTTACCAAATATATTCGGTAAATCCCCACATATATTGGACTATCAGAAAGTGTTTTTAAAGCCGAAATTTGTTAAGAGGTTCGTAAAAGCGAGAGTTTAAGTTTACTGTATCTCCCTTCTTGTGAAAATGCATACATGAAAAAAAAAAAAAATATTTATTTTTTTAAAGTGACTGAATATTGTACATACCTGTGCACACCTGCCCACACCGCCATTGTACACCCGGTAGGGCACACACTCCTTCTTGGCCACAACGTTCTTGAGGTAGCGCATTGCTCGAACCAAAGTCATCTTCTTGATGGCATTGGCAGTCTCACACGTGTTCTGCAATCAAAGGTTCGTTGCCGGTTAGCTACAAGAAATAAACTACAACTCACTTATCTAACACTGCATAATCTAAAGCATGTCATTTAAGAAAAAGTTAAAATGTCTTTCAAACAAATAAAAACGAAATAAATACATAGATACACATTTACACACACAACTCCCATCATATGAACGGATAGCAAGACTCGCATAGCATTTTCTATATTTCCATGAAGATTTCTTGCCAAAAGATTGGGTTAGTGTAGGTGAAAGAGGTTGAACTAAGACCAGCTATAGGTTTGGTTAGAATAGTTTTGCTCTGAATAATGGGTTTTTTTCTTTATGTACGAGAAAGCCTTTTGTCAGGAGGCGAGGGAAGAGTAACCACTGTAGGATGTTGACTCCAGGGCTATGAGGTCCGAGTCTGGTGTCATGAAGTCAGATACTTTAAAGTAATCAGCCAGACCCACGTTTTCTTTACATAGGTGTAGAATGTTCATTAAAAAAACAAAATCACACAAAAAATCAGCCCCATTCCGGCTGCCTGCTGCGAGATAATTACTGATGACGTCACACGAGGTGGTCAGCGAACAGCTCATCACCTAATGTAAACAACAAACGCCTGCATTCATAACAGAGTTGTCGTGTTGACAAGGCGTAAATTACAAGCGATTACAGTTCGGGGTCAGACAGAGATGATGGATACCTTCAAGAATCTGCCATTATTCGCCCTACTCCATCGCCAACACCCATCCCCACCCCGTTCTCCATTACCAACACCCATCCCCGTTTCCCCACCTTCATCCCAACAGAAACAGACCACCACCCCCTACACCACTCTCTGTGTGCAATAATAGGACCTCTATTGGCCTTTCCCTCTAAGTACTTATTCACATTGTAAATAAGTTTTTTCTCCCGATTATGCAGAACACGCAAGTGTGTAGGCATAGCTTCCATCGTGTGTGGCGGCCTGCGTAAGTGACGTCTTTAACCTGACCTGATAAGGACCCTGCGTGCCCTCGACTTCTCGGTGTCTCAATGGCAACATCGTAAAGCTACGTTGTCAAGTGTAAATACCATAAGTATGAATACAACTGATATACAAAACAGAGATTACGGTACGTGTTGTGACTGACGTAGCAGCGCCGCGGACAAGGAATTCCCCGAATAAGCTAACACCCACACTGACTTCATATATTGGTTCTACTATATCGTCATTAAAGTAATCGTCATTCAAGTGATTCAAGTAATCGTCATTCAAGGTAGACTTTCCCTGTGTTTGTGAATATATAAGGTGTAGTTTATAAGATAAGATACTTTGATCTTATCTAGACACTTTGCAAGTACCAACTACAAGGTTATTGACTATACAAAGCGCCACCACACCAGGACGAACTTGGGGGACTCAAGTGTAGTTTATAAGGAAGAAGTGAATCGACAGGGATAAGTGACCCAAGACACCAGGCAAGTGATGACTTTTGGCATCGCAAATCCTTAAGCTTAACCCCTTCACTGTGGCTGGTAAAAATTCGGTCTCTCAGCTATCTAAGGGTTCACTGCGGCTGGTACATATAGGGGTTCTGTATTTAAACTCTGCGCTCAATGATATTGTGGGTAACTATTCGCTATGATAGGCTTGTATGGCATCAGTGTCAAGTGTTGGCGATACAATAGAACCTCTTTTTCTGCTTGAGTGAGTTAGTGTGACTAATAAGGTCAAGCGGTACAGTACGACATTTTGACGCTGCCGCGCCCTCTAATTCAATGGCGAGGCAAAATAGTCAAGATATTCAACATATTGTTGATGGATATAAAACAGAAGCATGAATGAATGAATGAATGCATGAATGAAGCATTTATGTACCAAAATATACTGTATTATGTTGAGTAGTAAGTGGTTTCATTGTGCGTCTGGCTGCACGGTCACAGCCCTGTTGCTTCACTTTGACGTAACTGTTCACTTAGCTGGTAGCCTCCATAAAGACGAAACATAGATTTTCTGGTATGGAATGAGCATCATATTCGTTTAGGCACTGTAAATATGATAAGAAATTATTTTTAATTTTAATTAAACCTGCCGCACAAGAGGGTAGGCCATAGACCACTGTATACCTGGATTGCACACGCGACAATGTTTTGAATTGCGGGGCTGCATAGGGGCCTGCGGGGCCCCCAACAAAGAGATATAGTGGTCTATGGACTATCATATAGACTGGTTTATCTGTATATATGGTATACTGTAATCTTCGTAAATGTTTGTTCTATAATATTATCAAATAAAAAACAGTAAAACACGCTAAAGAAATGCCATTACGAGACTGAAGAAATATGCATGAACTTAATATTCACTTAACTCATCGCCATTTAAAACTTTGCGAGTCAACTTTTATCATGAAGGGTATCAATAGAAGTGCAATTTTATTAGCTTTCCATTGATGTATTTCGTTATCTGATAAATTAATTAGAACCATGCATAAATTAGCGTTAAATAAATAAATAAAATCATCAATCGGGTAATTTTCCCGATTGATGATGTTATTTATTTACTTATATATTTCGTTTTCTGATAAATGAATTAGTACCATGTATAAATTAGCTTTGACTAAATATATAACCTCATCAATCGGGAAAATTACCCAATTGATGATTTTATTTATTTGTTTAACGCTAAGTTATGCATGGTTCTAATTCATTATCAGATAACGAAATATAGCAATGGAAAGCTAATAAAATTGCGCTTCTATTGATACCCTTCATGATAAAAGTTGACTCGCAGAGTTTTAAATGGCGAAGAGTTGAAGTGAATATTAAGTTCATGCATATTTCTTCATAGTCTCGTAATGGCATTTCTTTAGCGTGTTTTACTGTTTTTTTTATTTGATAATATTATAGAACAAACATTTACGAAGATTACAGTACGTATATCATATATACTGATAAACCAGTCTATATGATCCGTATATATATATATGAATCCGAGCGGCCCTCCGACTTCAGGCCCTTGCGCGACAGGCCGATATTCCGTGTGCAGTCCAGGTATACAGTGGTCTATGGGTAGGCCTATAAATTTGATATCAGCAGTGAAGGGGTTAAGGGAGCTGAAATGAACCTGCAATGACATGTACAGATTAACGAACTCATAGAAGAACAGGTAGAATGAGATATATGGCTTTCTTTGTATCGGCCTCTTGTAATTTTCTTAATACCGAAATCATACCAATTAAAGCGACCCTACAGAAGACTCCCAGCGTAAGGCCTGGGAAATGGCGACGCCCTTACTGTTGAAGCTCAAACACTTTTATATCTTTTCAAATGATACTGATGAGCATTGTGGGAGAGGCAAGAGGGAGGGATGGGTGAGTGGGGAAGAGGGTGGTGCTGGCTTCTGAGTTTGTTAAAATTTGGCGCGCGAAAGTTCCCGGCAACCGACTGGTCAAGATCAGAAACTGACGGCAGTCACCTATGTCACAACCAATCACAGCACGTTCTGCGGGTCTGGTGATATTTTGGCCCCCCAAAAGGCCTATATTTAATTTATGGTGCATTTTTCAGCAAAAAGAATATGAGTACAGTGATATGTAGCCTATATTGCATTCAAGGCTTCATAATACTCAAGTGTTTTAGGTGCGAGTAAACGGGTCCATTGGAGGGTCCACCGTGAATACCGGCCCTAAATAAAGTAATAGCCCTACAAAGTACTCAGAACAACGAGCCATCTGCCCACCCATGTCCGACACGAGGCGCCAACCTGCTGTTCGGATAGCACTGGCCCGAGAGACTTGGAGCGAAGCTTCTTCAGGGTTTGGTAGGCGGGTCGGAGGTCATTAGCGTTCAAATGGCCCTCGACATCCTCAGCGAGGCTCCTGACATGCCTCTCCCCAGGAGTTCTAGTCCTGCATGAGAGCCCTGTACTGGTCCTGGTTCCCAGAAAGCCTAGCAGCGCAATTCTCCAGCGTCTCTGTCGAGACAAAACTACGCCTTGACCTCGGGCGCTCTCCAATACACTCCTTGGCAGCCTGGAGAGTTTCACGTTTGAAGGTATCCCACAATTCTACAGGGTCCCCGAGGGCACCGAGCACATTAAAATTGATTTGAGATTTGAGACTGCCACTGCACACTCATGGGCACATGTCAAGTCCTTCAGCTTCTCAAGATGAAACGCAGTATGGTTATTGGTTACCTCCGAGATTCTTTCTTCTGGACTTGACTTGAAGCTTAAAGGCGCTATTACACGGGCACTTTTCTGCTCAGTGAGCAGATTTCACTGAGCTGCTCAACGAAACTATTACACGGTGATCTGTGTTTTGATGAGCAAAATGCATACAGACCTGAGTGCGGTTATGATACAAATGATCATAGCGCTTCCTAATAAGCGGTGCTTGTTGTAATGGAGATAGCTTTATTTTGCGCAAAAAAAAAGAGAAAAAAAAGTATACTTTGTGGTTAAAGTTAGGTTAGGTTTCATTACAACCTAGAAGGTTAGGTTAGGTTTCATTAAAACCTTTAAGGTTAGGTTAGGTTTCATTAAAACCTTTAAGGTTAGGTTAAGTTTCATTAAAACCTATAAGGTTAGGTTAGGTTTCATTATTATTATAATTGGGGCGGGGGTTGCGCAAAATAAAACGATCTCCATTAGAACAAGCACCTATTGTAGGCCAAGAAAAAATAGTTGGTGTCTCTGAAAACGACCGCGAAACTCTCGTCCATTATTACCAAAAGTTGTTTCGTAGTCTATATGAAACCATAGTCGTTTCGTACACTCAGCGCAGAGTTGAACTTGACTACTAGAGTTACGAAATGACACCAGGTATGTACGAAAATACTCAAAATCAGTGTACGAAACTAACTACTTTCAATTCAATATACCTAATTAAGAAAGGTTTTTGATTCATTTAAACTTCCTGTAATCCCCGAGAGTAGCTTCTATGGACCAGTGGCCCGCGCCGTTCCCGTGGCGGTACGGGGCTGACGCCGTTATAGTGGATGAGAACTACGCGTTCGCTCTTTAGGTCAGACACACACACTCGGGGGCTAACACTGCACTCTTAGCCTCTCTCGCTTTACCATATACACCACACCTGTCACTACACACCTGTACGGCCTCGCAACACACCTGCCGCCTGTGTATCACCGTAAATAAATTACTTGGAAGGTCAGGCTTCTTAGGTATTGAGGGTGTATGTTTTCTTTTTTAATGTTTTTTTTTTTTTTTTTTTAACAAATAAAGGGCAATATATGTTCCATATTGTAGGATGTGCCTGAACTAAGTCAATCAGTAAGCTTTCCATCTAGTCTGTCCAGTCAGCAGGCATGTTGATGTCTTCTTGAGTTTTAGAAGAAAATGATCTTGCAATGAATAATATAGTCATCCACTAATTTCGGTCCTTTATAACAGAAAACGTTTTTGCTCACTTAAATGACGAGCAAAAATAGCTTCGAAGTAGTTCCCTGTTTGCTCAACAAAATAGGCTTTCATTGAACAAAATCCTCAAAACTGCTCACTGAGCAGAAAAGTGCCCGTGTAATAGTGTAGCAAACTCTCTGAGCCCCCCTTCCCCCCCTTTTTTTTGCACTACGCCTCGCCCCCTTATGAAAAACAGGGTGACTTAGACCAAGAAGTTATTAGTGAGGACACACACATCAAAATCTATTAGAATATAAATAAAAGGCTTGTTTTTATAATAGCAGAAAGTTTTGAACCCAGAAATATCCCATTTTTACCCATTTAGCTTGCATATATTGCCTCTGCTTGGGTGTTATATCATGCAATACAGCCCCACACCCTTTCTTACCCCTTACATAGCCTTGAATATTGCACGGGAACCCATAAATTGAAGTAAAAAGCATAAGAAAATAAGAAAAAATAAGATAAATGAAGCCAGAAATACCCAGTTTTTACCTATTTATCGTGCATATATTGTCTTTGTCAATGGGTAATATCATGCAATACAGCCCCACACCCTTTCTTACCCCTTAAATAGCCTTGAATATTGCACGGAGGCGTAAATTGAGGTATAAATAGCCAATATGGCTGCCGTGTGACGTCATCAAGAGAACTTGTAGGACACGATCTCTTGATCTTGACATCCAACTCGAGTCTACAACTTTTCCCTTCATAATCAAATAATGAATAAATCAACACGGATAAAGTAAAATAATGATAAATAGGACACAATAAGTTTAAAAAACTATGAAATAACAAAGAATTAATTAAATATCGTGTTTTAAAAGATGGCTTAAAAAGCCTCAAATTCACCACACCAAAAGTAGACTTTGACGAAGCCCGTATAATTCGTGAAAAAAATATGAGCTAATAGTATATGATGCGTGTATCTTATAAACAGTAACAGATCCTCGTTTAGTGTTGAAACCAAGGAGCAAAACATGTTTTGCTTTTCCGATAATTTGACCCTTTAAACCACTTTGTCAGATGTATTTCTTTAGTCAACACATGAAAAACACGTCCCATAAACACACTGCGCCTGTAGGCACAACTAATCACACATAAATAACCTCACCGCTCATTTAGAAGGAAGAATAAGGTAGACGTTAAAGTGTGTACAAAATCCCCCTAAGACAAAAAAACAAAATACAGCCACAAGGCGCATGATTAATACATAAAACGATGCAGAAATATTGAAATATATTAAAACACCCAAATATCTCCCTATATAGTGTAAAAAAAAAGAATTATCAACAAAATATCAATATGTACGGTGTTACAACTGATTGTCATATTTCTTTTACGTAGGCCTTAAACTCGGACTTTTTATGGTGTCATAAAAAAAACTGGGTTTTTCAATAAGGCAATGCAATCCTATATCGGTGCACGAATAAAAAAATGATTATCCGTTTTAAAATGCGTAATTGGCACCTCGTAACTTGGTGGCGAGCCCAGGCCAATCAGAGGCCTCGCTACATTGACAGCCAATCAGCGTTCAGGAACTAACTGGGCCGCCATGTTTGTTGTTTACCCAAGATATATACTTATTTAATGGGAAATATAGTCAGATTTACCCTTAAATACCTTATTTATGGCATATTAGTGATACTAAAAGTATTGTTAGTGATAAATATGGGCGGGACGACAATATATTGCCGCCATATTAGCCTTTCAACGTAATATTCTCCCTGAAATATATGACCGCATAGTTTGATGCCGGTAAATGGAATATTTAGAAGTGTTTTCGCCAGTGTCTCCCGCTGAATACTACAGAGACGTACCCAGGGTATACCTTGATGCGCTGATCCTAGGTTCGAGTCCCGCGTGCCCGAGATTAGCTTCTATGGACCACTGTGGCCCGGGCCGTACCCGTGGCCGCGGTGGTACGGGGCTGACTCCGTTTTAGTGGACGAGAACTGCGCGTTCGCTCATTGGGTCACACACACACCGGGGGGATAACACCTCACTCTTAGCCTCTCTCGCTTTACCACCGACACCACACCTGTCACTACATTAGTTTTTCTCGGTAATATATTTTGTTTACAGGTGTGGGACCCGATCCCCGCCCTGCAAACCCTGCTCCGCTTCGCACTATCATAGTATTCATAAATTTCGGTAGTGGGCTTTCACAGATTTCGAGGCCGAAACTTAGTTTTCCTGAATAGTTTTGATGTGTATTGAATGAATCTGGCACTCGTTTTTGTCGGATATAAATGTTTGTTTGGGTCGATGCCCGCCCCGCCTCGCAAACCTTGCTCCTCTTTGCACATTGAGACAGTGAAAGAGTTTATGGAAAGAATGTGGTATATGAGAAATAGACAATAGAACTGCATGCTTGCATGTAGTTTTGTTTTGTTCAGTTTCCCTTTTTTTCTCTCTACAGGAGCAGCCGGTTTAAAGGCCTGGCCTATGAAGAAAAGGCCACCTGTAATATCAAGATCTGCCATAGTATTGATAATTTTCATTTTTTCTTGGTATCATATGCTACTAAACCAAACCCCACCTCTAACCTAATCTATTTTGGTAAATTGGTACTTTCAACCAGTAATTGAGAACGAGGTCAAAAGTACTCTTTTCCCATGTATTTCGATGTGTTAAGAATAATGGTCCTATTCAAAGTCGTTGGAAATGCCTCATTTTGCAGTTATCACCCCCCTCCATAACAAACCTGGGGACCCATCGAGAACGTATGGGTTTGGGCGGGGAAAATAGCAACTAATTTTGTACTGATAGTATTGTGACGGAGCTGAGGGTGGTGGTTTAGATTTGTTTAGGTTAGGGTAGATTTGGTTAGGCTGGGGTAGGTTATATTTGGGTATGTTAGGTTAGCTTAGGTTATCGGTGGGTCAAGCCCCCCGCTAGGTTAGGTTAATTTTGGTTAGGCAAATTTTTCTAGATATATGAAAATTACCCTAGATCTACGGAATGTTACCCTCCCTACACAACTCAAATTACGTGTTTCCGACGCATAATTTGTTCCCCACCCGAAAACCCCGCATTCCCACAGGTCCCCAAACTTGTTTGGGGGAAGTGGGAGAGTATGGGCAAACACTAGAAATTTACCAAAAGTAGTAGTGCTTTTTCAGGAGGTATTTTTATAGGTAAAATTTTAAGAGTCCTTTCCCGCCCTTATTAGTAGTTTTATTTTCTCCAGACCTTCACAGATCCCTTCACAGGGGTACAGTCAGTTCGTACACCAGTAGATTCGTACACCAAAATGTTGTTTCGTATACGAAACCATAGTCGTTTCGTACACTCACCAGAGTTGAAAGTTGTTTAGTACATGAAAAACCTTCGTTATTGTGTTCTCCACATTGTTTGTAATAGTTTCAGTTATTATTATTTTACACTATAGTCTATTTTTTTTATTATGGTCTAAATGCACTAAGGAGCCACGTCCCTGCCTGCCCTTCTATTCTACGGGCAGTGATTGTGCATTCCTCGTATCAATCACTACCAATCACAGTATCTTCACTACTAATAGCGGCGTGACACTGGGTTAGACATCTTCACACAGAGGGTGACAAATCAAAAATCCCTCTGAGTGAAGATTGCTCTCTCCATGGTCACGCCGTTGTTAAGTAGTGAAGATACTGTGGGATTGTAATGATGATACGAGGGAATGCACAATCAGCTGCCCGTAGAATAGAAGCAGGCAGGGGGCGTGCTCCTTAGTGCATTTTGACCATAATAAAAAAATAGACTATAGACCCAATTCCCTACACGCGGGGAGTATGGTTTCTGTTTACCTTATTGGATTCTAGGAAACATTCTATGAGCTTCCGTCGCAAATCATTACTTTCGGAGATAATGACATGTTGGTCATAAAAAAGGACCGAGAAAAGGAGGCGAACCTCACGTTGCCTTGTAATGCATTAAACTGCAGTAGAACCAAAGGGAATAAATACCCACCGTTGTATACTGCAATATTAGGCAGCCAACCAGGTAATTCAGGCAAGGGACAACAGTTACCTATATGGTGTCGGCACACGATCGGGCATTAAAAGTTAATCAGGTGGGACAGAATGGACTAGCCCAGAGAACACGAGACCACCGAGATGTTACAAAAGGTTCATCAAAATAATGTCTCCAGACTTCACTTACCTTAAAGCTACATCGCAGGTTGGAGCCCTTGGCCTTACAGGACTTGGTAGTGTTTTCCGGCTGGGCACTGTAACGCACCATCGTGACACTGTAGAGGTGAGGAAATTATAGTTAGTAAACAGTAACTAAACACAGAACACACGAGTCACAGGCCGATCATGCTGCACTGTACTTGTAAACATTGAAGTCCACACCGAATATATTAGCAATTCTCCTACTTAATTCCTACCTAACTCTTCACTGTGCCTTATTTAATATCAAGAAGACGTGTAGTATTGATATATTACACAATTCAATGCTGTGAGAGGCACGATGGAGCAGATAACACAAGATATAAGACGGGATAGCTGTACCCACCAGTTAAGGCCGGGGCCGAGATGGGAAGGAAGGTTGTGTTGCTCTGGCGGCGACAACACCACACTACCCTCAATGGCGCCAACTTTGAAATTTTATGTAAGAACGAGAGTGCTAAAGACCGTATGGCCTACACTATAAATAGTCTTTCCATTTTATCAAGTCACTTGTAGAAATTATCCACCAACCACCCTCTCAATTATTACCGTAGATAACACTAAAGTCGTCAGTCACTCGCCACTGCACTAATGTCGCCAGGCACAATATATTACGAATTTTAGCATCACTCCAGACTTTTATGTGCCACTGAAGAGGCATCCACAGTAGTTTATATTATGTACATCACACTACATGTCTTCAGTGGCACATAAAAATGTGTAGGGATGCTAAAATTCGTAATATATTGTGCCTGGTGACATTAGTGCAGTGGCAAGTGACTGGCGACTATTGTGTTATGTACGGTAGTAGAGTGGTAGTTTTATCCCCCCCCTATGTGAGGGAGGTATTGTTCGCTCACCATAGGGGGAAAGTAGGAATGTATATATATATATATATGATTATGATGGTAATGAGTATCATAGCGACTGAAGTGACCTGATACATTGGAAAGACTATAGGCAGCTCTATATCCACTACCACCTGTCATCCTCATCTGTGGGAATTTATGTTTCATACATATATTTAATAAGAGGTCTTACCTAATCAAAACCAGTCGTGGGCAGGTGCGCCGCAAATTGCGCCGCTGCGCCGGCGGCGCACCTTAAAAACCGGCGGCGCAGCGGCGCCGGCGCGAATTCTCAAAAAACCGGCGCAACGGCGCGCGGCGCAAGTAAAAAATCCGCGCCGCTGTCCGCGCCGCTGCCCAGCTTTAGCCTGGACAGACTGCAGGGGGAGGACACCGCCTACATGGGCATCCTCCTGCCCAACCTCCACATCATGAGGACCCTCCTGGAGAGGCAGAGGGACAGCGGCAACCTCCAGTATGCCAAGTCCCTGGTGGAGGCCCTGCTCAGGGGCTTTGAAAAGAGGTTTGGCCACCTGTACGACGACATGGTCATCGTCATGGCCACTGCCCTCCACCCCCACTACACCCCTGCCATCCTGAGGAAAGTGTCTCCTGACAACGTTCCGGCCGTCAAGACTAGGATCGTCAGGGAGCTCAAAAGACTCATAAAGACAGAGGTGGGCAGTTTATTTGATATTGAAAGTAGTAACTTGGTGTAGGACAATTTAAATAAAATTCGATTTTAATTTAGTAAATTTAATATGTAGTATTTCTTTATTTTCTACTCAGGTGGCAGAGGAAGAGGCTGGCCCCTCACAGCCCAGACGCCAGGACATTGCCCAGCAAACACAAAGACGGAGGGCCTCCGGAGGCCCTTCGTATGTCATACCGGCGGCCCTACGTCGTACACTTCCGTCGGGCCGCTGGGGATTTGCTCAGAGGCTCACCGGCGGCCCGCCGTAGGGCATATGACCATTTGCCACTGTTATATTAACTGATTGAGGAATATTTATGGTTATACTTTCTAAGTATATTGCAGATATAGTAATGTTTTAAGGGGTGTTGCACAACCCATTAGCCGATTAATAGACTAATGGGCTGTTCAACACTTATAAAAACATTACGATATCTGCAATATACTTAGAAAGTATAACCAGAAATATTCCTATGTCGTTATCCAGTAATACGATGAAAAGGAGATCATAATTGCTACGGACATTGTTTATTTCATAAGTACAAAAACATTTTCGTTATTGGGTTTACATGCTGGTGTACGTGGAACACTGTACAGCCATGTAGAAGGATATTGATTGCGGCGAACAACATAACAACATCCACCCGCTTGTGCGTTTTCCAAGTAACTGATTTCACTGAGTCACTGACACAACGCTGCTGAGGAATTCCTAAAAAAACGTGTCGTACTGCAATCATTTATATTATTTAGTCTATTTCGACATAATGAAGGAGCGAAAACATGTTATAACTAAGTTCTCATTATGTTATCGACTGGTTAAGGGTGATAATTTAGGCCTTTTATGGGTTTTTAACCCTTTGTAATGGCTATCGTACGTCTGGCAGTTTAGTGCATTGATAGCTGCGTAATGATTTCAAATAATATTCTATTCTAAATCATGATATTATCCATGTTAATTCTCCATCATCTACATATTCCTTATTAGGTGTATCGTTGAGTATTGATATGTGTTGATAATATGTTGGAAATTTTTGAAATAAGGGAAAATATGACCTTGTGTTACCCCGTAATTTTTGCTCAGATAATCAAATTTTTTTTTATTGATAAGCTACAGCATAGACTAACTGAAAACCCTTTTTCCATGAAAACCCCTTCCTATGTATATCTCATCTTTATTTTCTATGTATCTCTCGGTTTTCCTGTTAAGCTGGAAAATTTGAAATAAACTGACAATGAAATTCTATAAACTATTATAAAAACTTTTATAAAAAATTTTTTAAAGCTTGAACGGGCCTAATGATAGTGATGGTACCGATATTGAGATACTATGTTATTACTGTGTTAATATATATAATATAAAATGAATATTTCCCACTTAAAATACGTACCAGCGCGCCTCCAGAGGATTGACGTCAATTTCCCGGCTTGTACACGATGTAATACTACAGAAAGATAATATATAACTTTTTTCAAAATTTACACATAGAATATTAAATTTTAAAATTTCTGTACATTTTTTTCAGCATAGTAAATTATCGTCTGAAAAAAAACCCCCAGGGGGTCTTCGGAGGGTGACGGAGGAAAAAATTTGCCCCCGGCGGCCGCCGTTCCCCGTTACAGCCTAGTAGGCCCGCCGATGAGGTTTAGCTGGGTTGTCGCCTCCTCAGGACGAGAGGACGCTCCTGAGGAGAGGAAGCAGGACCGGGATGAGGTCCTTAAAAAAAGCCGTGCGGTCCGGAAGCGGGCCACAGTGAGGCCCCCCCTCACCACAAGATTTTCCCCCATGGAGCACAGGGGGCCTGGTTGACATTTTATTAAGTAAAAAACATTTTCCCCTCCCCAGTTTCGGCAGGGAGAGGTGTTCGCGTCCCCGGGGACATCTGAGGCCCAAAAGGGCCTCCCTGAGGCCTGCAACTTTGAGCGCTGGTCTTCCTCTGGGGCAACCTGAAGTTAGGGGGTAAAACCGTAAAGTACTTGGAGCCTAACATGGAGGAAAGGAGGAGGGGGAAACATGAGTAGAAGGAGAGTAGAGACGTAACTCAGACCAGTGGGGGGGCCCAACCTGGCTAAATTACGCCGGCCCGAGCAATATAGTCAGGGCCAATTTAATTTTAAGAGAATTAGGAACGTGATCCTATTAAAGTTGTTTTTTCAAAAAAAAGATTTATTTATAGCCTAAAACTGTTTTTTTGGGGCTAAATGGGTAGAAATTTTTTGAAGGCATATTTAAATTAATAGCGGGGGCGGGCGAGCAGCGCAGCGGCGGGGGGCGCAACTGAGGGGCCAAAAAGCGGCGAGCGGCGCCGGCGAAAGGTGGGCACGCCACCGGCGCAGGGGCGGGCGCAAGTCCCAAAAAATTCAGCGGGGGCCCCCCCTTTGAAAAAAACCCACGTTATCTACCCCCGACCAATCCCCCAACTAGTCAATAGGACAACCAAGGTAGGTCCCAAGGTACCAACTAGGTAGGTGGGTCAAATTAAAGGTACCAATAAAAGGGTGCAAATGTTAAAACCAGGGAAATGCTCATTTATATTAGCCCAGTACTTATCATTTACTTAAATACCTTATTAATACCCATTACCTTTATAATTTTTTAAATATATACATCCCTACGCCCCCCTTTGATGAGGGACAATACCCCCCTCAAAAAGGGGGGGGGGGGGGGAAACAAACCCCCACTTCCCAAATTTTTGAGGGGTGGTTGGTGGATTTTTTCCCACAATTTGGGGGCCGGCGAAAACGATTTCCCGCTTCATGTGACATCACCCCAGCCACATAGCGCCGGAACTTTTGAATAGGGTTTCGGCATTTTGGGTCTTTGGTATTTAAAATTAATAGTCCTAATAGAGGTACTGTGAATATGCAGACATAAAATTGATCGGGGGGAAGTTATTCCTGATTTTATAAACCCCCAGTATAGTCCTCACCATTGACCTCAATGGTTTTAGGATCTCTATCAGGGGGAAATTTCAGGGGGACCCCAGATAGGAGATAGTCTACCCTTTAGATCTATTAAATTTTAATGAAAGATTTGAGGTAAAATTGACTGCCGTCTACCAGTGTATCCAAAATTTACCGGGTATGGCTAATATTGTAGCCATTCCTCCATGTAATGAGTTCCTATGATATTCTTCCCCAACAATTTTGTAAAAGATGGCGTTGGGAATTAGTATGGGAGGCAGGGGGTATTTGGAAGATAGCTTTTTAAATTTTTTCCTCGACACCCATTTGCCCTCAGATTAGGGCAGACTAAACTTTGGTCAATTTTTTCCTATGGGGGTAGTGAGGCCCCAAAAGCTGATAATTTTCCCCAGGAAATACCTGCTTTTGATTGTTGACCCAAAATTTAAAAAGTCAGAGCTATCCCTTTAATGGGTTTTAAGACTAAAATTTGTAGTCTTTATTGTTTTCTCAATAAAGGAAAACTTTCTATGTTATCACAGATTGGGATCAATTTAGGGTTCCCCCTTTAAAATCTTCAGTTTTCTGGCTGAGTGGAAACCTGTATAGGGTCAATATTTCACTCTTTCAGCCAGGGAGGGGCTTTAAACCAAAACCTGATTCAATTTTTAGGGAGAATTTCCTCGTGAACATTATTATTAGGATTTTTTATTAGTGGCAAGATTTATTATGAACTGGGAAAACCTTTCCTTACTACCCCACTAATTGGTGGGGCAAGAAAATGGTTCCCAATTTTTTGGAATTAATAGGGGGTGTGCATGATAGGAAACTCTTTTTTTTGTTCGGCCCCTGGGAGTAGTGGGGGGTCCCCCTTTTACCTTACCACCACGCTGGTGAACATAGAAACGTTATGTATTTTGATGACCTTCCTTTGGTAACGCCCAAAAAAATCGCGCCTTTTTTAATTGGGAAGGGGGCCATCAAAGTCCTCGAAGGGTTTCTAACTAGTTAACACCCTTTTCCCTCAGCATTTCAGCTGTGTTTTTAGTCCAAACAGAAAAATAATACCAAATTTTAATTTTTACAGCAGTACCCTACATTTTTATCTTCCTAATTGGGGCTAGGGGTTGAACTATGTCAAAAGGGTTTTATTGAGCTTGTTTTGGGGAAGAAAATGAATGGGTAAATTCCTTTATTTAAATTAGGTATTGTAAAAATTTAAAAATATCTCCCTACTATGAAGGGTCGTTGTGCACACGTCAAACATTTTCTTTACATTTATGAATTTCCATGTGGCCCCCTTCCCAATTTGGCAGTAGGAACGCTGCTGAACTACTCTTTTTAGTGACTGCCATTTCAACACTGTTGGGTCGAGTTATTATACGTTAGGACAAAGAGCGAGTTATGAACAGATTGTTTACATTTCTATAAGTTTTTAAATGTAAGGGCAGCATTGAAGCATGTTTTCCACGGAGAAGGATAGGAATTACCAAGGCCTTAAACCTTTTAACTCTCGTGTAACAAACTGAATAAATTACATGTGGAGGGTGGAGTCCCCCCTCAATAAAACACAATTTTTTCTTCGTACTTCAAAAAGTAGCCCTAGAATTAGGGATTGTATCTAATTTGAGTAGGTCTAAGTGGTTTTTGGGGGGGCTGGAAGTTTTAATTTAATTTCGGTGTTTGTTTTCGTAACGGCGCAGGATAAATACCCACTAACGAGGGATCTTTAAACTCTAAGGGTGGCTGATATAGCTGATTACCCATAAGTGTAATAATTTGGATCTCCCTGTGGGGGGGTTCTTGCTTAATACCTTGCAAACTTTGGGTTAAAGAAACTTCAGATTTTTGATGGAATAGACCCACACTCCGTAATCCCTCATTTTCAATACTTATCGAGATATCTTTGACATTCGTGTTCATGATTGGTCACACAATGGTGAATCATTTCTTTATCCCCAGCTTGTCTTAATTGAACTTCATATAGGAAGTAAACCGCCTCATATTTATTCCGTTGCTCATTTAACAATGGTAGACCTGTCTTTAAATTAATATAATCAATAGGAATTGACTTAATTGCGTCCTCACATTTATTATATATTTGTGTGAGCATTACTAATTTAGCCGATAATGAATACTTAGCTAATTTCGCCATGATTTAGTTAATAACTAAGTTAAATAAAATATTAAATGCAAGATTGCATTACTATATATATAATTGTTAGTTGATAATTAATTATATCATAAGTGCGGGAAGCGCCGTTGGCTGGCCTATCAAGGCGCATAACCAGGCCTATGACCAACCACCATTTAAACTATTACAACTAACTAGTCTACGTAACCTCTGATGTTATCTACTACCTGGTGTATGGTAGTTACCCGGCTGAGTCATTCCTGACGCCGCGAAACACACCACCTCTGACGCCGCGAAACACACCACCTCCGCTCTCATAACCATCAATTCTGGTACAACGACCACCTCGAGTCACATGAACATCAATATTCCTCTACTCGGTGCACCAATGTTGGAATTTATGTTTCATACATATATTTAATAAGAGGTCTTACCTAATCAAAACTCATCGTCTATCTCATCCCGACACAATACCCCAACTAGTCAACTAACTAGGATACTTATCGGTGGATAGTGGGTTGAAATCGCTGTAGGCTTTTGATTAATATACTGCCTGTCCTGTGATCCGAAGTGTTCGCCGTGATCGAGGCCGCCCGTGAAGGACAGAAGCGGAGGGCTGGAGGGCGGTGTGTATTGTTATGGGCGTCAGGAGGTTTTCATAACCCAGTTATCCATGACGCGCGGCTATAATCACTTGTGTCGTATTTTAACACGTCCTTTGATTTAACACTATGTGCAAAGAGTCTCTATACAATTCTCTCATATATAAAAATCCACGTATATATTTAATAAGAGATGTTATCCTCACGGAGGTGTGGAGTGTACTAAACTTTAAACCAGCGGCGGCGACCGGCCGCACAAATCCTACCTACACGTGTCAATCGTCGGTGGCGGCGAGGCACCCCTACCAATACCTGCCACGTATACACGCAGGATAGGAGCAATATTATAACGACGACCAATAGCCAGTCGCTCCAAATTAAGGTGCCAATATAAGGTGCAAATGCTTAATAACCACTGGGACTGCTCATTTATATTAGCCCAGTACTCAGAGCTGGGCAGTATTTAAATACAATTGTATTTAAATACGTATTTAAATACATTTGTGTATTTAGAAATGTATTTATAAATACATTGGTTGTCATGTATTTAAATACAGTATTTAAATACTTTTTTGAGTATTTAAATACATTGTATATAAATACATTTAATAAAAAAATATAAATAATTTTTTATCAGTTAATTTGGCCATAAACCCGCCCAACTATCTGGCAACCCTGATGTTACAGTGAACCAGGGTTTCCACTGGCAAGGAAATGTCCTGCTTTCAAGGAAATTTAGGCCTGAGAAGGAAATTTCTAGGGAAACCCAAAATTTAAGGAAATCCTAAGGAAATTATTTTTTTTCGGACATTTTAAAATTTGTGTGTATTTAAAATGTATTTACAAATGTATTTAAATACAATTGATGTATTTAGTATTTAGTATTTAAATACATTCGTAAAATGTATTTAGTATTTAGTATTTAAATACATTTCTCCCATGTATTTAGTATTTAGTATTTAAATACATTCAATGTATTTAGTGCCCAGCTCTGCCAGTACTTATCATTTACTTAAATTACCTTATATTAATACCCATTACCATTATAATTATATATATACATCCCTACGCTCCCCTTTGATGAGCGGACAATACCTCCCTCACAAGGGGGGGGGGGAAACAAACCACCACTCTACCAATTATTGAGTGGGTGGTTGGTGGTTAATTTCCACACTCATCCATGATTTGTTATATGTTTTTTCAAACAACTTCTAGTCCGTATACGTTCACTACATGACAGCTGATGAGTTTTACCGTTCCGTACTCCAATATTGAGTCCATTCACCAATATTAATAACTAGCCGCAAAGCCGCCCTCCGGGCGGACTTTTTGGCTAGCTCCTGCGGAGGGCTATTGGTGGGCCTTCGGCCCACCAAACACAGTCCCTCGCCCATCACCCATCACCCCCAACCCATCACCCATCACCCCCAACCCATCACCCCCCACCCATTCACTCACCCATCACCCCACACTAGACCTGTTCAGAAAACAATTTTTTCCTATTTTTATACCCCCCTGCAAGGTTTCCCATGCTTTTTGACCTGAAAAAGCCGAAAATCACAACCATTTTGAGCTAAAATGTCAGGAACCTTTGTCTCATTGGACCTCAAGATATTAAGCCCGCGACAGTAGAAAAGCGCCTAATTTTGCCTTCCGCCAGACTTTTTTTCACCTGAGACTTTTGTTACAATTGGGATAGAACAACAAATTGGGTATCAAATTGAAGCATTTTTAATATTATTTCTGAAAAAACAATCCAAGTAAACATTCAAGAAAAAAAGACACATCATATCCAGAAAAAAAGCAAAATTTTCTGAAAATTTCATATAAATTTCATAAATATTACAATCTTGACATCAAAAAATGTGTGACAAAGACTCTCAAAACTATTTTCAAGTGGCAGAAAACTCTATTGTCTATGTCAGAAGGACACTTCACAGTCATTTTCTCAGAGTTTGCTTCTTGAAGCTATCAAATCGCTCACGGTTGTATTCCACAGTTTGAAGAAGGTACTGTTTTTGCTGAGAATCTGTGGTAATGATGTTTGCGAAATCAGTCATCATCTTGACTCCCCGCTCAGCAATGTCATTCACTACTTTTACATTGCTGACATATTCCAGGGCCTTGCTGTAGTCATCACTCCTTGGCCATGTCGCCACAGGTTGCAGAAGCCAGTCATACTCAATGCCAAGGGTGTCAAGCAGAAGATGACTCTCTGGACCAACTAGATCAGCCAGAGTCGTCTTGGCTGTAACTGAGGGAACATAGGTTTCCCTCGTCTGAAAGCTATCTGGCTTCTCAGTGGCGTGCCGCTTGGCAGCAATGTCCTGCTTCTCTTTGTCACTGAGTCTGCTACCGAAGAGAGCGAACGGCACAACCTCCTGTGTCAGGTACCACTTGTGGTTTTCAAGTTTTTGTAGCACTGCCTGAGCAATCTCTGGATCTGTTCTCTTGAACTTCATCATGTCCTTCATGAACTGCAGATCATTTGCAGGAGCATCTGCAGCAAGTGTAGATGACATCCACATGGGTGTATAGAACAGTCCTAGGAAGAGGTTGAGGCGTTCCAGCTTCACAACAGTTTCTTCATCGTACTCCAGCTGCTCAGCAAAACATGAAACATCTTCATAGAATACAGGTTTCTGGCCATCCACCTGGCCTGATGAATGGCTCCAGGACGACTCCAGTGGATTCCGCGGGGAGGCGTGTCTCCAAGGACGATCAGTGTAAGCTCAGCCATCTCACGGTAGTCAGCTCTAGGAGGCTTCTCCGACCTCAGGATTTCCTGTAGTATTTCCTTGCACTCTTTCTTCTTTTTATTCAACCATTTTTTGTCTGATGGACAGGATTGTAGGGTTGTCTGTGGTAAGATCTGTCCAAACGTCCTTGAAGTGCTTGAACCAAGGATTCTCTGGGCTCTTGACCTTGCCAAACAGATTCTCCCATACAGCACCAACCAGCACTTCTAGAATGTGGTGTCTGCAGGCCAGGTAGAACACCTTCCTGTCAAGCTGTTGCTCCAGAAGCTTGGCAGCTCCCCGATGTACTCCACTGTTGCTGGCCGTTGTGTCAAACACAAGGGCAGTGATCACTCCAGTAAGCCCCCATGCCTCCAGCAAATCCATGGATGCCTCTGCCTGAACCGTTCCTGTTGAGCTGTCTATCACTGGTACTCCCAGTAGCTTGCCTTCAGGATATGCAGGTGGTCCTGAGACAAGCACAGCCAGAGTCTCTGACGTGGTCCCAGGATCACTTCCCAGGACATCTCTCAGCATCTTGCCATCCCAGTGGAGAGCAGCATACTTGGGAGGGTCCTCGCTAAATGCTGCCATGTACTCCTGGCTGATGTGGTACCTTGTCAGCATCCTGTTCCGTCTCGTTGTTGAGGTTGAGATGACAAACTTGTCCAGGTCAGCTCCACCAGCCTTCAATGTAGCAGAGACTAAGGCTGTCACTTGATTGTCAGACAATCCCAGACGATCAGCGGTACTGCAGATGTCAACACACTCCATGACCCTCCTGGGAAATGTGAGCGTCACAGTGTCTTGGTGATGTGAACATCCAGGACGAGGTTGTTGGTAATCCATGTCCTCTGCATTCCCTTCACTGTCGGTTGGGTCAGCCCAGGTAGACACATCAGCAGCAGTCCTTCGCTGTGTGGCAGCTGAAAAATTGTAGAAATTTTGTGACAAATTCATATCTTGTTCCTCTCTCTGCTGCAGTCTTGCAGCCCTCTCTGCTTGTTGCTGGGACCGTGACTGAAATATCTTGTCATGACCAGACATGTGGGCCTTTCTCTCTGTCTTCTGATCCTGGGCAGAGATGCTCGAAAGAGTTACGGGCCCGTAAGTATTACCCTAGGGGACTTTTACCTCGCAGCGCCTCTAAGGGAGATGCTCAAACCGTTTTCTGCCTTGCTACGGGACCGCGAGGCTACGGGTGGTCGGGAGCACCCTTAACTCCCTAAGGGAGTGAAATTTGAAGCGGCTAGAGATCAAAAAACAAAAAAATTACAAGTTGTATACAACTTTATGTTTATTGTGTATTTAGAGCCTTTCATGTTGCCTTTTTGAAATGTATGTTTTTATTGCTTCATTGATCCATATTATTATTTAAATACAATCCCTATAGTATTTGAAAAATTCAATCGGGGGAAACCAATAAAAAAATATATATACGGTCGATTTTCTTGAATAAAAAATTTAAAATTTCATCATAAAATTTTTGGGTATAAGAGGGGTGGTGGGGGGGGTAAAAATGTTTGAGTATAGTACACAGCCGTACACACACAAGCAAGGTATAATAAAGTTATATACCCTTGCACCAAGTGTAGGGTCACAGGAGGTTTTAGCCCCCCGTGTGTTTGTCTGACCTAAAAGGAACGCGCGTTTCTCCACAAAACAGAGTACCCCCGGGGCCCACGGATACGGCATACGTCGCGGGGGCCCAGCAGTGGTCTATAGAATAATTCGGGCACGCTAGACCGAACCATGATCAGGCATAAGGTAACCCCGGGGTACGTCTCTGTAGTAATCGGGGGAGAATATAGCTAAAAGGAAATTGGCAGCATGTATTATCGTAACATTCTGGCGATAGGAGCAAAAATTGCCTATTGGGAAAATCAGCGCTTGCTCAACACCGGGAAACATAGTTTTTTGGTTTAGGTTTAATTTATATTTAGGGCTGGTTTTGGTTAGGTAAGGGGTTTTGATGGTTTGGTTAAGTTTTTGAGTTTTTTAGGTTTTAAAAGCGTCCGGGGGATTTTGAAAGAGGCCCATTTTAGCAAACAGCGGGGATTTGAAGTCTCTTTAAAAAATTTTTTTACGGGCTCCCTGACAGCTGAGAGCATGATGATTGGCTAGATAAAGCCGCGTCATGCGAGGCGTTGCTCTGTGATTGGTCAGCAGAATTTCCCCACACATATCCCTAGAATATCCCTATATTCCCCACCCAGAGGCCACCGATAACCGTACGGGAGTGACGGCTCGGTACGAGCATCTCCCTCAGCCCACCCTCGTAAGGTTATTGTAGCCATACACTCGTAAGTTGTCCCTTACGAGGGATTTTCGAGCATCCCTGCCCTGGTAGAATCTGATGTCCTTGTCCTTCTTCTCCCTTGATAGCAGTCGGTTTCTCTCTATTTCCTGGATGGCATCTGAAGCTCCTATGTCGAACAGGCTATCTAATTCCAGGACAAAGGCACTCCTTTTCCCTCCAGGGTCACCTGTTCTACCTTTATTCCTTGCTAGATCTCTGTGCTTTTTGTGAAGTGTCATGAAATGCTGCGCTGCATTGTACTTGGTCATGGTCTTGATCCTAGCCATCTGCCAGAATGGGATGATAGCCTCCACTGTTTCATTGGCGAGGTCTTGATGCTTAGGATTCCCTGTATTTTCTGGCAAACTCTGGAGATGGAGGAAGTACTGGAAGGCCTGTCTGTTGGTGGGTAACTGGGAGCCACTGATGCTGGATGATGGGTAGCCGATCAGGAAGGTTTCTGTAGCAGATCTAGTAGCAGGTCGGCGTGACGCTTGTCTCTGGACTGCAGGTGGAGGTTCTGAGATGTCAACTTTGCGTCCTCGGAACTCCTTGCTTACTGCCATAGTGAAGTTATCTTGTGAAGTATCTCTGGATTTGTTAGCAGGTTTCAACAGATCTGCAACAAACATAACAGACCATTAGATGTCATGCTAAAACCATTGTGAATTTGTGACTAGAGTGAAATAAATTATATTTAGTTTAATTTTTTTGAAAATTTGTCTGTAAATATCACATGTAATATGTCCATAAATGTTTCTATGCATTTTGATGTTTCAGTCAGCATCTAATTACTTGCTTTAACCTGCTTATGCCCATTTATTGGTGAAAAAATAGGCGAAAACAAACATCAAAATGCTCCGAAACTGGCGTTTCAGAAAACGTGTATAGAATAGAACTTCATGCTTCATGAGGCAAAGGTTCCTGACATTTTGGCTTATAATGGTTGTAATTTTCGACTTTTCCAGGTCAAAAAGCATTGGAAACCGTGCAGGAGGGTATAAAAATAGGAAAAAATTGTTTTCTGAACAGGTCTAACCCCACACCCATTACCCATCACCCCACCCATTCACTCACCCATTACCCATCACCCTACATCAAGGTTTCCTCAATTCTCGCAACCCACTTTTTTTTTTCACAATTCTCGCTAATACTAAAAATGAAAAAAAAATAAAAGTGATCGGATCATCCCCAAAGTGGCCTTAAAACGTTCCCCTGGTCGACCTGGTTCCAAAACTGTGCCATATGATGGGATTGCGCCACGGGGGGCGGAACCTATAGCGGACATATTGGTGGGCCTTCGGCCCACCAAACACAGACTCTCCAGATAGCCCTTTCTAACTTTCCTGAAATCATGGATGTAGAAATACCCTACATCAAGGTTTCCTCAATTCTCGCAACCCACTTTTTTTTTTTCTTCAAAATTCTCGCTAAAAAAAAGAAAAAAAGAAGTGATCGGATCATCCCCAAAGTGGCCTTAAAACCTTCCCCTGGTCGACCTGGTTCCAAAACTGTGCCATATGATGGGATTGCGCCACAGGGGGCGGAACCTAGAGCGGACACACACACACACACACACACACACACAGACACACTTTCGCTTATATTATTATAGATTGTTCTTCATATATATCTCGGTGTAGTTTTATCTTTTATTTAAATCTCTGCACTCAACCTAAGTCTGAATCATATTTAGATAATCAATAGTGGTGTTCCTCAGGGTTCTGTCCTATCATCCACTCTCTTTTTATTATTCATTAATGATCTTCTAAGTCTAACTTAATGTACTATCCACTCGTACGCTGATGCTTCTACCCAGGGTCATATGTCCCTGATTCTACCCTGCATTTTTCAACGTCGTTCATTAGGCGCCCAACTCAACAGGAACTAAAGTGATTCACGGAAAAATGTCACAGAGCGCCTACCTTTTGATCTTTCTATAATTTTTGACTAGGGCAAAGCAAACCCTGTTTTGTTCAATGCCTCAAAAACACAATTTATTCACCTATCTACTCGACAGAACCTTCCAGACAACTATCCACTCTTCTTCAATGACACTCAACAACAGTCTTCTTCTTCAATGAACATTCTTGGGCTATCCTTTACTAAGAATCAGAACTGGAAATGTCACATCTCATCTCTTGCTAAAACAGCTTCTATGCTAGGTGCACTGTGGCTTCTGTGTCCATTTTTTTCTCCCTCCCAGTTGCATTAGAACATAAGAATTAACATAAGGTATAGCTATATACAAGAGGCCGTGAGATCTACACGTGGTATAGCTCTCTGGTATAGTCAGGGCCCTAATTGACTATAACAGTGAGCTGACCTGCCACCTGGTGGCCGTCTGGGAACCTCCCGTCAGCTCCAGGACGTCGGGTCTAGCGATGTCAGGCTTGACTTATTTTCCATTATTCCCTACCAAACCAGCTACAATTAAATGTTGTCATGGTCAACATAGGTTTATGCAAAATTAAAATATACGAGTTTTACATTATTCATAGCGTTATAATGAGGATTGTTGGCAAAATAGAAGCATTCGACCACATGTGTCTTACAACATTCTACTAAATACTGTAGACTAGAGGAATGCTTCAAGACGGGTGTATGGGTAAATATTACCTTCTCTTTTCGTGCAGGAAGGTATTATTCAATCAAATCTTTCCCTTATTACCTTCCAATGCCTTTACCTATTGACCTTTGACCAATAATTCGACCTGTAACGTTATCTAAGTCTTAAATGTTAGTAAATGTGAGTTAGTAATAGTGTTGGTATAGTTTTGTAGTCTTTTTATTAAAGCTTATGTTGCTAGAGTTCGTTAGGGCTTCGAACTCATTAACAACGTCGTAGAGGATTGTGGGTAGGGTATCATCTTTATTTTTTTCTTGCTACGTAGGTTATGGGTTGTTAAAGGACTGGATTGCTTTGCAGTCGACCATATTTAGAGTAATTTGCTATGTTGAGTCAAACAAATTGCAACAGTTTGTTTTATTGTTAATTATTGTTTATTAAGTAGTTATTGATGACATATCCAAAATGGGACACAAATTTCAACCCAGAAGCTACCTAATTTGCATATTTTCAAAATGGCCGCCATTTATATATATATGGCCCATTATCTCTAAAACTACTCATTTTTAGCACAATAAGTGCATTACACTTGAAAAGAAACATGATCCAGTGAATCTGAAAAACATATTTTCAAACTAACATGACCCCTCTAAACATATAGGTCAAAGGTCAAGTTGTACAAAATAGGTCAAATGGCCGTTTTTACGGGAAATTTATTTTATGCATGATTAATATTTTGCGTCACCTCTTAAAAAACAAGATTATAGAGTCACTGCCCTCAGTGGCAAAATTATTTTCAAGGTATGCAACTATGGATGGTGTACGTATGCCTGTATGGCACTAATAATCTGAATAAATTTTCTTTTCTCAACATTTTCTAGGTCTGTTTTAATACAAATTAGACAGCCCTGAATCCCACCCCACCCTCTTCGATGATCACCCTTCTTCCAACCACATCATTAACTTGCCATAAGCTGCATGATCTCAGATAGTAATTTGACCCCAACCCTATTGCATCATATTCCTTGCCAACTGTGATGCTAATTAATGTTTATATACACACAACCAGGGGCGTATTTAGGATCTTGAAACATTGGGGGCTTAGCCCAGCCAAGAGATCTTTAAATTTTTACAGGATAATTTTAAATTTATTTATGAGTATAATGAATATAAGATGTGAGACACTGTGCTCTACTAAAAGGCTATGGTAATTTGCTTAGGAAAGCTTTCGAAACATGAAATTAAAATAAAATTAAGACAATCTGAGTTGGGGTTCAACCTCGCTATTATTTTTATTTTCATCAGTAGGAGAAAAAGAGAGCTTTGGCGTAATGAAGCAGTCCTATAGATTGTATATTCCCAATGCTTTGTTCAATACTGAAATCTGACCAACCTCGGTCTTTTAACTACTTTTTTTTTTTTACATCACAAAGGACTGGCCAAGGACACACAACAATGCACTTCGAATAAAATGCACTTTAAAAAAAGGCACTTCGAAAAAAATGCATTGCGTAAAAATGCATTTCGAAAAAATGCACTTCGAAAGATTGCACTTCGAAAAAAATGCACTTCGAAAAAATGCACTTCGAAAAAAATGCACTTCGAACAAATGCACTTCGAAAAAAATGCACTTCGAAAAAATGCACTTCGATAAAAATGCACTTCGGAAAAAATGCACTTCGAAAAAAATGCACTTCGAAAAAAATGCACTTCAAACAAATGCACTTCGAAAAAAATGCACTTCGAAAAAAAAGACCTCTCCAAAAGGTCTTTTGGTGTCTCCTCTGTCATGCACTCCTCATCTCCTCTGTTCTCTCCTCCTGTTCTCTCCACCTCTCTCATGTCCTGCTCATAAAAAGGATGTTATCAGCATATACACTAAGTAACATCTAACCAAATATCTTGTTTTTTACTAAAATTTGACGTTGGCCCCAGTCAGAGCTTATCTTATTTTTGTGAGAGAAAAAAATAAAATAAAAAATAAAATAAAAAAAGGAATTTGAGATCAGGGGCTATTCATAAAACATTCGGGGCTACAGCCCCCAATGCCCAGGCATAACTACGCCCCTGGGCATTACTAGGGTTTAAGGGTATGCCAAAAACAACCCACTGGCATCTACGATTCTACAGTATATACGTACATTGACGAGAAATAGACTTTTAAAGTTAGATTCTTGAAATGCATCAGGGAGTTGGTCGAGAAATGGGTACATGGAGAAAGCTAGGACAGGAAGGTGTGTTCAAATAAGTGCCTTATATATATATATATATATATATATATATATATATATATATATATATATATATATATATATATATATATATATATTATATATATATATATATATATATATATATATATATATATATATATATATATTATATATATATATATATTATATATATATATATATATATATATATATATATTTATATATATATATATCCAAAGACTACTCTATACTGGACTTGCTACTCATTTTGGGCTATTTCCAGTGGAGGCCAGTTTTGCGATTCCTGCCATTTTCGAACATCACTCCCTTTTCCCTTCCTATGGTTTATCAGTATATATGATATACCGTTATCTTCGTAAATGTTTGTTCTATAATATTATCAAATAAAAAACAGTAAAATGCAATAAAGAAATGCCATTATGAGAGAGTTAAGAAATATGCATGAACTTAATTCACTTGAACTCATCGCCATTTAATATTTTGCGAGAAAACATTTTAGATGCTAGCGATAGAAAGAAGCGTATTTTCATTAGCTTTCCATTGCTATATTTCGTTTTCTGATAAATGAATCATAACCATGCATAAATTAGCGTTAACTAAAAAAATAACATCATCTATCGAGATAAATACCCGATGGATGATGTTATTTATTTAGTTAACGCTAATTTATGCATGGTTCTAATTCATTTATCAGAAAATGAAATATAGCAATGGAAAGCTAATGGACCCATTTACTCACACCTAAAACACGGAGTATTATAAAGCTTTGGGTGCAATATAGGCTACATATCACTGTACTCATATTCTTTTTGCTGAGAAATGCACCATAAATGAAATATATGGCCTTTTTGGGGCCAAAATATCACAACACGGCGGAACGCGCTGTGATTGGTTGTGACGTAGTAACTGCAGACTCAGATCTCGCCTGATCAGCTGATCGGCTTGTTTTGGCTCAGCAAACCGCAAATTATAGTTTTATTTTACTAACCTAACTAACTTGCATTACCCCTACTACCGCAAGATGACCAGTAATCCTCCTTCAAGTGATGTAGTAGGTATTCACTGTGTTTGTGAATATGTAAGTTGTAGTTTATAAGGAAAAAGTGGATAGACAGAGCAAAGTGGCCCGTGACACCAGACAAGTGATGACTTCTGGGATCGGCATTCCTTATAGGGAGCTTAAATGAACCTGCAATGACATGTACAGCTAGACAGATAGACGAACTCATAGAGGAACAGGTAGAAATGTATGGCTTTCTTTCCCCACATAAGCAAAACATACACCCTTCGTCACTCTACTCACCACTACAACCTTTACTAACCATACATTTCTACCTGTTCCTCTATGAGTTCGTCTATCTGTCTAGCTTTACATGTCATTGCAGGTTCATTTAAGCTCCCTATAAGGAATGCCGATCCCAGAAGTCGTCACTTGTCAGGTGTCACGGGCCACTTATCTCTGTCTATCCACTTTTTCCTTATAAACTACAACTTACATATTCACAAACACAGTGAATACCTACTACATCACTTGAAGGAGGATTACTGGTCATCTTGCGGTAGTAGGGGTAATGCAAGTTGGTGTATTAGTAGGTAGTACATAATAGTAGCGGCCGCTTTACAGCTGTTTTGCTCTGTTGTCTAAGCTAGTGACGTCACAACATGGCGCCAGTCGTTTTAGAGCGTATACATTTTCCTGTACTTAAATTGGCTGTATCATCAAAAATACTGTTCACATAGAAAAATCAACATCACTGCCCAACTATATGAGGCTTGAAGATGTCAAATCAATCCTTACCTCAAGTAGAGTAAATTGGTCCATTAAATTCCGCTTCTATTGATATGCTGCATGTAAAAAGTCTTCACGCAAAATATCAAATTGCGATGAGTTTAAGTGAATATAAGTTCATGCATATTTCTTCAGAGTCTCATAATGGAATTTCTTTAGTGTATTTTACAGTTTTTTATTTGATAATATTATAGAACAAACATTCACGAAGATAACAGTGTATCATTTATACTGATATGCCATAGTCTACTGTATTCATGGAACACTTTTTTACTTGCCGATACGATTGATGATGTTATTTTTTTAGTTAACGCTAATTTAGGCATGGTGGTAATTCATTTATCAGAAAACGAAATATATCAATGGAAAGCTAATGATAATCCGCTTCTTTCTATCGCTAGCATCTAAAATGTTTTCTCGCAAAATATTAAATGGCGAAGAGTTTAAGTATATATTGAGGTCATGCATATTTCTTCACTCTCTCATAATGGCATTTCTTTAGTGTATTTTACTGTTTTTTATTTGATAATATTATAGAACAAACAGTTACGAAGATAACGGTATATCATATATACTGATAAACCTTAGGAAGGGAAATAGGGGTGATGTTCTAAAATGGCAGGAATCACAAAACTGGCCTCCACTGGTCATGGGCGGGTTGACGCGGGGCACGAGTAGCAAGTCCAGTATAGAGTAGTCTTTGATATATCCCTTGATTCCCCGGTGAATAGAGTAGTTAGGTTATACAGGCAGTGGTGTAAAAAGTACCAAGCTTTGTTACTTAAGTTAAAATAATGTTACAATGACAAATTTTATTCAAGTACAAAATTAATAAAAATACCCAAATTTTGATGATCAAATGATCAATTAAATGATCAAGGTACTTATTTACTTTTTGACCACTGAGTACTCAAATACTCAAGTAATCACCTGCCCGGCCCGCATCCGTTCATGTAATAAATTTGTTACAAAAATATGCTATCACTTAAAATTGAAAAAATATATAGTACAAAAAATTAAGAAATCAAGTTGAATCATAAAAAATGTACCTAGTTTTTTTTTTTTTATCCATGTACTTTAAAAATGGTTTGAGAAATCAGTAATTTTTGGCGGTGTGGTCTTATAGACCAGCAGTGAGTCAATTCCAATGATCTGAAACTCGAGAAATGCCAGTGGTCGCTGGCAGTTTTAACTCAAAGGTTGGTCTACTGTGTTTTGGCTCCGCGACTAATATTTTTCATAAATTAATTTCGCGATAAACATTGATGCACCGCATCTGAATACCAAAAAATATAGTTCTTCTGTTGTTCTACTAATTATATGGATGACATGCATTACGATGGAACGTTCTATAATAGCAATTTAATGCAAATTACTCGCCTCGAGTATCAAAGCTTAATATATTTTTTACATGTATATTGTGGTATGTAAAATTTGGGCGATGTTCACACTGTTTTCTAAGACAGTACTGCTGCGTCTGCCAAACGCTTGTCAAAATACAATAAGCAATTCCTTGGAAAAACGAAGAATAAAGAATGCCGAAATCGGCTTGTTGCTGCGACAATGTAGGTTATAATGGACCCTACCCATAACTACGTCACGGTTTGTTTACATCGGTGCATTGTGGGGATAAGTCGGGGTCGCCGCGGGTGGACCTATGAAGGGAAAACTACGGCGATGGAAGAATTTCGAGTTATTTTACGCGAAATTGATATTCCAGGTGCTATATTACTGTGCTCTGTTCTCCATGACAACACTAAAGAGAAGACCTGAGGTAATGGCTGATGTGCAGAGGCTTCTAAACCAAGAAAACAGAGTCATAACAGAGCCTCGTCAAAAGGTAAGCAACTGGTAGGTACGTAATGTGTCCCTACCACTTGCTTACTTCTTAGTGTGTGTGTGTGCAGGTGGAAGGCGCTCTCATTCTACCTGTTCTTCTATGAGTTCGTATATCTGTCTAGCTGTAGGCTACATGTCATTGTAGGTTCATTTGAGCTCTTTGTAAGGAGTTGCGATGCCTAAAGTCATCACTTGCCTGTTGTCATGGGTCACTTGTCCCTGTCTAATCACTTCTTCCTTATAAACTACAACTTATATATTCACAAACAGTGAAACCTACCACAAAACTTGAAGGAGGATTATTGGTCATCTTGCGGTAGTAGGGGTAATGCAAGTTAATGTTACTGTGGAGCGGCCCGCTGCGGCCGCTTGACAACCCTATGTTGTTGACGTCACAGCATGGCGCCGGTCGTTTTAGGGCGCACAAATTTTCCTCCACTTAAAATGGCTGCATCATCAAAAATACTGTTCACATCGAAAATTCAGCATCACTGCCCTACTATATGAGTCTTGAAGATTCCAATCTATCGTTACCCAAGTAGAGTAAATGGGTCCATTTAGGGTTTCCGGCACCCCTTGGCTTGTATTATGCATTCAGTCACCACGCACGGGATGCAGTTGCACACACTCTATCATGTATTCCCCGCACGCACAAATACTGCGCGTAACCTTGTATACAGATAAGATTTTCATCCTATCTAGACACTTTGCAAGTACCAACTACAAGGTTATTGACTATACAAAGCGCCGCCACGTCAGCACGAACTAGGCGGACTCGAACCGCTGACCGAATGCACAGGGACGCTGCACATTGCGAACTCACGTCTCTACCAACCTTGCCACCCTGACGGGCAACCTTGTTATACACTGCGCAATCATCACCACCTGGGCATCGAGAACATAATCTCTATTCCAATCATATTCCTACACTTAATACATTACTGCTCAATACAAGAATTCATTAACATTTTCCGAGTAATAAGAAATCATAATCCAATCATGTGCATTCCCCTCACCGTTTCACTCTTTCTCTATAACCTCTTCACTTTTTTATGCTTTGCCATAGTGCCATGTGACCTCTGATGTCTGGCACATTTCCACCTTTTTGGCCTTAAATCAATCAATCAATCCAATATCACTCCCACGCAATATTAGCATTCAGTTCCACAAAATCTCTAAATTCTGGTTGTCACTTTATCACTTCATTATATTCACCTCATTTTCAGCCCCTGCTATACGCATACCATTCATCCGTCTCTATAACACGTCTTTCACCCACGCAAACGTACATCCACGGTAGTCATCTGTCTGCCGCAGTTGTCGTCGAGGCTAATTAGAGCATGACTGGGTCTAGATTCAAGTATTTTTTACCTTTTTTTTGTTTTTACAGGTCACAACGGGGTGTGAAAGTAACAATGAAATGTGCAAACAAACAAAAATCATGGTTAGGTAGATTAGTTTGAGGGTTAGGTTAGAACGTTAGGAGAAAGGGTTAGTTTAATGGTTTGATTAGGTTATTATTTGATGCTTTAACAACTGGAGCGTGTTTTTTCCCCGTCAAAATGTCTAAGAAGTGTATTATTAGAAATTTGTCATCACTTATTCGAATTGCAAAAAACACTTAGGTTTGCACAGGAAAAAACTATCTCTATCCGTAGATAACAGTGAAGTCGCCACCTGCAGTGAAGTCGCCAGGCGCCAAATATTACGAATTATAGCATCACTACTGATTTTTATGTGCCACTGAAGATGTTACACAGTAGTTTATATCATGACTGTATAATCTACCCTGTTTCAGCGTTGTTTTATGCTTTGTATCTGCAAGTATAACTGTTGCGCATTTGCTTCTCACGTTTTTCTTCGCACGACGACAGACAGCAGCTGATCACCTTTCGGGCGACAGGACACAAAACTTGCCAGATCTTTCAAACTTGAATAGAATTTGTTTTCACGTTGGCAGAGGAATTTTTATATATCCAAGCATCTTCCGCAGCTAATATATATAGAGACTTGTTTTACTTTACCTCTAATTTCCCTGAATTCCCCAGAGTGGCGACTCAACTGTTGGGTTAAAATACTAGCTGGCGACTTTACTGTAGTAGGTATAGTGAGGTCGCCACTCGGTTTTATTTTTGTAATTTGTTCATTTATAGCCCTAATATGACACAGATGAAGACACAAAATGACACAGACTTGCCAGATAGCCCCTTCTAACTTTCCTGAAATCATGGATGTAGAAATGTAAGTATTAACGCCACCACACGTCTGTACATAACAAAGAAACGTAGAACTGGCGACTTCACTGTTATCTACGGTAGGGAAAGCATCACATATCAAGCAAAAAAAAAAAAAAAAACTCATCTGCGAATCTTGCAACAGTCAAACTAAATTTTTACCGGGGTCGATCATGGCGTAGCTACTGGCGTAGTACTCGACGAAAGTGGATTTGGCTTCCGCGTCACGTGCTGTGTTGAGGGTGGACGCAAGATCAATAGACTTAAAGTGTCTATTAGTGTCTTTAAGTGTCTTTATAGTGTCTATTAATCCAAGGCCAAGAAAGGAAGGTACGTCAGCCAACCTGCGCCCACAAGTTAATCCCTCTCCCTGTTCACGTTGGGTGGACGTGCTTGTGCTTTTAAAGCCCCGTCCACACTGTGCCTCTTTCTGTGCATCACTGTGTATCTTTCGCCACACCATGGAGTCATTTCGCCCACATGTCAATTCGCCCACACTATGGAGTCATTTCGCCCACACTATGAAGTCTAGGAGCTAGTAGGTTAGGTTATATTTGTTTAGTGTGTCGAGAACCCCCCAACCCCCCGCTAGGAGGTTAGGTTAGATTTGTTTAGGTTAGGTTAGGGTAGGTTAGATTTGGGTAGTTTAGGTTAGGTTAGGTTAGGTTAGGTTAGATTTGGTTAGGTTAGCATAGGTTAGATTTGGTTAGGTTAGGTTAGCTTGGGTTTAGATTTGGTTAGGTTAGGTTATCGGTGGGTCAACCCCCCTGCTAGGGTAGGTTAATTTGGTTAGGTTAGGTTTATTTTGGTTAGGCAATTTCTCTAGATATAAGGAAATTACCCTAGATCTAGGGAATTTTACCCCCCCCTACACAACTTTTTAAATTTACGTGTTTCCGACGCATAATTTATTCCCCACCCGAAACTCCGCATTCCACAGGTCCCCAAACTTGTTTGGGGGAAGTGGGAGGAGTATGGGCAAGCACTAGAAATTTACCGTCATTTCGCCCAAGGTTACTGGTACTGGTTCATTCCATTTCTGCAGAGGAAGATATAGTTACATGACTCCGTGACATGGATCGTGTGGGGGAATTGACTTTAGAGTGGGCGAATTGACTCTTACATGTGGGCGAAATGTCTTGTGGGCGAATTGACGTGTGGGCGAAATGACCGGTAACCACTCCATCCATAAACAAGTTGCATAACCACGGGGACATTACCCATCCTTACCTCATGGTACCTGGTACTGTCGTCTACCGATATTTTTATCCCTACACAAATCGGGAAAACTCGTCGACGGTTATGGTTAGGTTAGATTTTGCTTTGATTTATCTTATTACTCCATCCATAAACAAGTTGCGTAACCACAGTGACATTACCCATCCTTGCCTCATGGTACCTGGTACTCTCGTCTACCGAATTGCTCGCCCCCACACAAATCGGGAAAACTCGCCGACGGTAATGGTTATGTTAGGTTACCGTTAGGTAACCTAAGCTGGTTACCTAAGCTGTGGTAAATGTGGTATAATTCCAGGGCTGTGATTAGCTAGATTGGCAATGTCGCAATAACCAGGTTGGCTTATATTTAGCTTCATTGAGTCATCATGTGCTCCACAGTGATGAGGCAAACTGTATGGTAAAATCATTATTGGAAGAGTTCAAAAGGTCACAAATGGCAAGGTAATTAGTGAGGAGCAAGGCAGATTTAGAACTGGGAAAGGTTGTGTAGATCAGATCTTAGATATGCGAATGATAATTAAGACAATGTTAGCAAAATACAAGAAGATGTATGTTACATTCATGGATTTAGAGAAAGCATAGATAAATATCCAGATGAACACCGAACTCACTTTGATGGACGAAACTATTTTTTTCTGGTGTGTTTTGAATGAATCTGCTAACCGTTTCTGTCGCAATTATTATTATTTTTTTTTTTTTGCAAAATGACAAAAAAAAATTGAACCTAAACCTAACCTAACCTTTACCTATACCTAACCTAACCCATACCTAATCTATACCTAACCTAACCTTTACCTAACTAAAAAAAAACAACTAAAAAAAACAACTAACCTTTACCTAAAAAAAATACATATAATAATAAAAAAATATAAAAATTGCGACAGAAACGGTTAGCAGATTCATTCAAAACACATAAAAACACACCAGAAAAAAGTAGTTTCGTCCACCAAAGTGAGTTCGGTGTTCATCTGGACTAATACCAAAGCATATGACAGAGTAGACTGGGAGGGAATGTGGGATGTATTGAAGGGTTAAAGAGTGTGTATGGAGTGGAGTATGTATGCATAACTATTATTATATATTAACTAATAAGCTTTACCTGTGATTATGAATACCTAACCTAAACTTGACCTTTACCTAAACCTAACGGTAACCTAACCTAACCATTACCGCGGCGAGTTTTCCCGATTTGTGTAGGGACGAGCATTTCGGTAGACGAGAGTACCAGGGACCATGAGGCAAGGATGGGTAATGTCACCGTGGTTATGCAACTTGTTTATGGATGGAGTAATAAGATAAATCAAAGCAAAATCTAACCTAACCATACCGTCGGCGAGTTTCCCGATTTGTGTAGGGGTAAAAAATATCGGTAGGGCGACAGTACCAGGTACCATGAGGCAAGGATGGGTAATGTCACCGTGGTTATGCAACTTGTTTATGGATGGAGTAATAAGATAAATCAAAGCAAAGGTTGGTTGATGTTGGTGTAGACTCAAGAGTATTCATTGGCTCGTCAAGTAACACTTAAACTATGATGTACCACTACTTATTATGAGGAAAGGCAACAAAAGGAACTCAATTAATAAGGTATTTTAATACTATCATAACCATGAATATGTACAACCTACAAAGATAAGACTACGACGATGAAAATAATTCAAGTTGTTTTGGGCGAAATTGATATTCCAGGTGCTATATTTCCGTGCTCGCTGACAAAAATAGAGAAGACCTGAGGTGATGGTTGATGAGCAAAGGCTTCTAAACCAGGAAAACAGTCACAGCAGAGTCTCATTAAGAAGTAAGCAAGTGGTAGGGACACATTACGTACCTACCAGTTGCTTACCTTTTGACGAGCTCTGTTATGAACTCTGTTTTCTTGGTTTAGAAGCCTCTGCACATCAGCCATTACCTTAGGTCTTCTCTATAGTGTTGTCAGCGAGAACAGAGCACAGTAATATAACACCTGGAATATCAATTTCGCGCAAAATAACTCGAAATTCTTCCATCGCCGTAGTTTTTCCCCTTTGTAGGTCCACCCGCGGCGACCCCGACTTATCCCCACAATGCACCGATGTAAACAAAAACCCTGACGTAGTTATGGGCTGGGGCCCATTGTGGAGGCGACGTGCCGCGGCGGGGAGTGGTGGGCGGGGAGATTGTGGCGGGGAGATTGAATCAAAACATTGCCACTTCACGCGTCGACTCATTGCACTTCCAGGCTTTTCTATCTGATTGAACATAATAATAAACAGGAACATATGACTGCCTCGTATAGATAACTTCTAAACATACGTTATTGACTATATAATATCATAGAGTAGCATTTACCTCGCCTCCTCAAACTATAACCTCTTTGGTTATTTGGTTATATACAATGTTTTACAGAATCAGGCTTCTATACAATATACATATAGAAGGAAAATCGTTCTTAATATTATACTTTTTTGTTTTAAGTGCAGTGGAGTAAGCCATATTTTTCTTTCAAGTTGACCAACTTTTCACCAAATTGTGAGTTAAAACTGCCAGCGACCCCTGGCATTTCGGAGTTGCAGTTCTCTCTAATTCGAGAGAACTGGAACCCAAAATGCCAGGGGTCGCTGGCAGTTTTAACTCACTTTTTTGATAATAAGTTGGTCTACTGGAAAACAAGATATGGGCTTATTCCACTGCACTTAAAACACAAAAGTATAATATTAAGAAACGATTTTCTTCTATATGTATATTGTTTTAGAAGCCTGATTCTGTAAAACATTGTATATAACCAAATAACCAAAGAGGTTATAGTTGAGGAGGCGAGGTAAATGCTACTCTATGATATTATATAGTCAATAACGTATGTTTAGAAGTTATCTATACCTAGGCAGTCATATGTTCCTGTTATTATTATGTATCAATCAGATAGAAAGCCTGGAAGTGCAATGAGTCGACGCGTGAAGTGGCAATGTTTTGATTCAATCTCCCCGCCACAATCTTCCCGCCCACCACTCCCCGCCGCGGCACGTCGCCTCCACAATGGGCCCCAGACATAACTACGTCACGGTTTGTTTACATCGGTGCATTGTGGAGATAAGTCGGGGTCGCCGCGGGTGGACCTACGAAGGGAAAACTACGGCGATGGAAGAATTTCGAGTTATTTTGCGCGAAATTGATATTCCAGGTGCTATATTACTGTGCTCTGTTCTCGCTGACAACACTATAGAGAAGACCTAAGGTAATGGCTGATGTGCAGAGGCTTCTAAACCAAGAAAACAGAGTCATAACAGAGCCTCGTCAAAAGGTAAGCAACTGGTAGGTACGTAATGTGTCCCTACCACTTGCTTACTTCTTAATGAGACTCTGCTGTGACTGTTTTCCTGGTTTAGAAGCCTTTGCTCATCAACCATCACCTCAGGTCTTCTCTATGTTGTCAGCGAGCACGGAAATATAGCACCTGGAATATCAATTTCGCCCAAAACAACGTGAATTATTTTCATCGTCGTAGTCTTATCTTTGTAGGTTGTACATATTCATGGTTATAATAGTATTAAAATACCTCATTAATTGAGTTCCTTTTGTTGCCTTTCCTCATAATAAGTAGTGGTACATCATAGTTTAAGTGTTACTTGACGAGCCAATGAATACTCGCGTGTGTGTGTGTATGTGTGTGTGCGTGTGTGTGTTCGCACGTGTGTTATTGTGTGTGTATGTGTGTGTGTGACAGAGGTGGGCACCGCAAACGAAAATCCACTTCCGCAAACGCAAATCCGCAAACTTCAATCCTTAAGTTCCGCAACCGCAAGTCCGCAAATTTCTTGATGTTCACACTTCTGCAACCGCAAGTCCGCAAATCTGCAAACCAATTATGTGATATTTTATCTGCATTTATTGCAAAAATAGAGGTAAAGAACTTTGTGGAAGTAAATTTATATATTATTTCCTAAATCACTTGAGGCAATAATTATTGATATATACTACGTATATATATATATATATTATATATATATATATATATATATATATATATATATAATATATATATATATATATATATATATGTATATACATATACTTATATATATATATATATATATATATATATATATATATATATATATATATATATATATATATACCACACAAACCCTCGTTTTCCCGGACCTCCATTTCCCGGATATCGGATTTGCCGGTCAAAATCAGAGGTCCGGGGATATGTCAGAGTCCCGGACTAATGCCTGGTCCCGTCCGTAAATTGACAAAGTTGTCCGGCGGTCTGAGCGTCTCCTGTCACACCTGGTCAGTGTCCGCGCCTCCCGCCAGGTGTCAGCATGCTCAGCGGTCGTATTGTTTACATTTGGGTACACGACACTCACTCTCCAAGACACACACCCCTCCCGGCAACACGCTGTCATCCGCCTCACCTGTGCCTTCCTGAGGAAGACAGGTCAACTACAGCGCCTGTGATAGCATCATAGGACATCACCAGGGCTCATAGTGTTCCCCAAGGGATCCTCGCAGCACTAAAAACAACAACAAAGTGACGTAAAAGTCCGGGGCGGGGTAGCTGATATTGGCGGTTGCCGGACAGTAAATACTAGACTAGGATAAACGTCCGGGGTGAGTAATGGCCTCGGACTGTTGCGATTCCCGGACGTTTGCGGTTTCCGGACCAGTGCTCCCCCCTATTAGTCCGGGAAAACGAGGGTTGTGTGTATATATATATATTTATATATGTATATATATATAGTATATATATATATATATATATATATTATATATATAATATATATATATATATATATATATATATAATATATATATATATACATATATACATATTCTACCTACCCTACCTTTATCTACTGAACTGTGACAAAACTGTTAACTCTGTGTGTTGTCCATTTGATATTCGCTTCTTCACCTCTCCAGAAAGTCTTTTGGTGTCTCATTTATCTGTTGCACTCCTCATCTCCTCTGTTCTCTCTTCCTGTTTTCTCCGTATCTCTCTTGTCCTGCTCATAAAAAGGATGCAATCAGCATATGCCAAGTAACATCTAACCAAATCTCTTGTTTCTTACTATAATTTTGTGTTGACCCCAGTCAGAGCTTATCTTATTTTTGTAAGAAAAAAAAGGCTATTTGAGATCCGGGGCTATTCATAAAACATTCGTGGCTACAGCCCCCAATGCCCAGGCCTAACTACGCCTACGCACACAACAATAACTACCTGTTTTCCAGGAAACTCCCTGGTTCTATTATTAGCATGATATATTCTCTCTCTCCTAGTAGATCTGTACATAGTGTCAGGTTGCTATTATTTAATAATGAGATGTGTATGCTACTTGGAATATCATGGTGTGTATGCAGCACATGCTTGGGCCTGTGTACTGTTCATGTACAGTGTTTTGGAGCATTTCAACGTTCAACTCAACATTGGCAGTCACTGATGTATATGCCTGTTGCGTACGTGGTAAGTCCAATATTTTACAGCAAATATTAGTGGATAAAAGTTTGGAAAGTTAAGCTTAAATAACAGCCAATTTTAAAACTTTAAAAGGCCTATTTAACATAGCATTTTAGGTAGAAAAACACTGGGTAGGAGTTAACTATCGCTACTGTGGTAGATTGATAGGGCCTACAGCATAGGCATAGCGGCCATTTTGGACCAGATTTTTCCATGGCAGGTAGCGTGCCTATTGTTAAGTTAAGGAATGGTTTAATGACCAGCGCCGGGATATGGTGTGTAAAAATAGTAGGAGGACCAATGATCAATGACCGTTGTTAAGCACAACAATCGTATTAATCAATCGATATGACGGATTGAACGGTTTGCTCGCCTTATGCCCCTTGGTGAGATATACGATATAGTGAACTTTAGAGAGCCTCCTGGGAGCAGTTAACATTCACCGTATCCGTCAAAATTTCAGCAATGTGAATTGCGAAATGATATTAAGTCACGATCACTATAATGGTAATATTACAGTCACTGTCAGGGTAAAGTGAGGGTCCCCCTTGCTCATTAATCAAGTCACTGGTTACTACCTTGTAATTAATTTCATTGTCCATTGTTTGTCCCGGTTTCTAGGGTTACATATGCACCCATTTAACTCCTGGGTCTAGCAATGGAGAGTATAATATCTTGATCCAGTATATACATTAACAACCATGACAGGATCCGAACCAGCAATCGGGGAAATTCATTAATTATTTTATTATTTTAATTAAAAAACTGTTTTATATACCTTATTTGTTATGTTTTATTTTTAGGTTTTTTCCTGCCCTCTCCTGGATTGAAACCATCAACAAAGCTATTTCTACATGCATATTGGTATATTCTAAAGGTACATAACCATTTGTTTTATCATCTTGCTAGGTATATTGCCCTCAAATTACGCCAACTGGGTTGTAAATTTCAATAAATGTTACTGGATTGCAATGTCTAATAATTATATATGGGCCTTTTATAACCATATAATTATTTGTATAACTAATGCAATGTTAATATTTTATCATTTTCAGAACAATAATGCATCAGCCAGAAGAGGATTCAAGATGTGATCTGTGTGGTTTAAATATTCATTCAAGAGGGTGGGCTGGGATTCAGGGCTGTCTAATTTGTATTAAAACAGACCTAGAAAATGTTGAGAAAAGAAAATTTATTCAGATTATTAGTGCCATACAGGCATACGTACACCATCCATAGTTGCATACCTTGAAAATAATTTGGCACTGAGGGCAGTGACTCTATAATCTTGTTTTTTAAGAGGTGACGCAAAATATTAATCATGCATAAAATAATTTTCCCGTAAAAACGGCCATTTGACCTATTTTGTACAACTTGACCTTTGACCTATATGTTTAGAGGGGTCATGTGAGTTTGAAAATATGTTTTTCAGATTCAATGGATCATGTTTCTTTTCAAGTGTAATGCACTTATTGTGCTAAAAATGAGTAGTTTTAGAGATAATGGGCCATATATATATAAATGGCGGCCATTTTGAAAATATGCAAATTAGGTAACTTCTGGGTTGAAACCTGCGTCCCATTTTGGATATGTCATCAATAACTACTTAATAAACAATAATCAACAATAAAACAAACTGTTGCAATTTGTTTGACTCAAAAGTGTAAATGTGGTATACTATTGTTAGCAGTGGCGTAGCTATAGGTATCTATCAAGTATCAATGGGGGGGCACTAGGCAAGGGCAGCTCTGGGGCCACTCTGATGCCACCCACATAGAAGAGAATATTCTAAGATCAGATCAGTGGTGGGTAACACTATGTATTAGAGTATTATATATAATACGGCAGCCATGGTCAATGGGGAGGCACGTGCCCCCCACCAAGGCCCCCCCCGTAGCTACGTCACTGCTTAAGCGGCACATTCTGCTAAGGTGTTGTCTCTCTCTTTGGTTTCCTTTGTATACTTCCTTTAACCCCTTGAGGCCCAGAACGTAATTTCCATTGTAATTTGGGTGCCATTAGACGCTTTTTAGTGACTATAAGCAATGTTTTATAGATATGACCTGTTTAGTATCCTTGTCCACTAGCTAATTTGATATATTCAGTTACTTTTTCGTAATTTTATGGCTAACAACAGACGATTTCATATAACAAAGAAAAGATCTGGGCGTGAAGGGATTAAGGAAATTATTGTTTTCCCCCCTCCCACAACGAGAGGGATAACAGGACTTAATGGACACTGGTAGGAGAGCTCAAAGGAAGACAACTGGGCTCATGAGACCAAGAGGACCATTGGCCCCTTCATCCCTCCATGGCGTGTACCCTTAACGCTAAGTACGTACTGCAGGCTACCAACATTTCTGGCTTCTGTTGAGTATGAAGTATCAGTTTCCTGACAAATGATTAGGATGGATAGTGTTTGCATTCCATTACTGAAGGCAGCCCACCAAACTTTTATACATACATCCCTTTGTTATATTCATGGTTTTATGAGATTGATAATTGTGAACAGTTTAGAATAACTGACATATTTAGTTCGGAATGTGTGAGTTTTTCCACCAAGGTCATAAAGCACCCCTGTTATGTGTCTATGAAGTGTTGGATACCTATGTGAGGCTGAAGTGATCTCTTGATGCTTCATTTGACAAAGTTTCAATGAAAGTAAGGATGAATTCAATACTTGTAGGTGATCTCAAACCAAGTTCTTGACATACAGAAAAGGTCATGCATTGGTAGGACTTGAATTGGGTTATCATGTACTTGGTCATTTAATGAATTCAATAAAATCATAAAAAATTTACAACACTAATATCTATGTTCCAATACATCAATGTATAATTGCAGTCAGCATATATATATATTTTATTCACAACTAAGCATCATATATTCACATATTTATCCCCACCAACCTCATATTTCATGGCAAACAAGGTCAGGGTTTATAGCTCAATAATAAGAAAATAAGACAACATTCATCACAGATGACAAAATATAAAATATCAAAACATTTTCATCACAGATATTCCCCCTAAAACTGTAAGGAAAAAAATTACATATAGACATCACAAGGGGAAAGTTTGTGTCATACAGTATCAAGAAGAGTAGGCCTACCCAAAATTCAGGTGGAGAAATATCTCGGGTAAGATGCTTGATTGAAATAAAGCACAACCTATGCATTATTGTCTATGTCTATGGAGATGACATGTAACTTAAGTAATACTAGCGATTATTCACATTATGACAGGTATCAATGCTTTTGTCAGTCAAATGCAGTTGTGTCTGGTTTCGCCTTGACGCGTTGATGTGCCTTCCATTCTACCATCCAAAATGTTATCGTGCCAATGGTAGCAAACACTACCAGGATGGCAAGATGCCAGTACAATTCAAAAACACTGGAGTAGAAAAAGCATGATGCAGCTGACAAAGACTGAACAAACTTGAACAGTGCAAATGCTGGTCCCGAACTGTCTTCATAAAGTGAGCCAAGAATGGAGTAGATCTGTGTGTTATAGCACGCATCCCCAAAACCCAGCAGGAAACTGCACAACAGGGCAATGGTTACGCTGAAAAACAAAATAAAACATCAAATTAATAGCATGCAAATATAACCATTAGTCTAAGTCTATATTCTAGTGGAGACTTGCATGTGACATCGAGGCCAGTGGTTGGCTTCCCTTCAGGGCAATTTTTTTTAGTGGGGTCTCGTTTATCCCAAGCACCAGTGGCGGCTCGTGATAAACGTAAAACGGAGGGACTGCAAGCTTCACACATCAGTAGGATATACAAATTTTACCTAACTCAGGTATGAGTTGTAGTTGATGTTCACGGATTTCAGGGCATGGTAACATAAATTTTGGTCTGGTTTTAATGAAAATTCACTTAGTAAATAATTAGATAACATATAATTACTTTTTATCATGATATATTTGTTAGTAGTGTATCAATTCTGCTGTGTCTCGAAAGGCATCATACACCAGGCAGTGAGTGTCTGGGGGTGCTGCAGCTCTGCAGCCCTATGCCACGAACCGCCACTGCCAAGCACCATAGTCTTCCTTCTAAGTCTTTAAGAGATCATGGCATAGTATTGTTATGCTACTGTTTGAGAAAATAGGCAAGGGGAAAATGCTATTGCCATTCTTGGCTGATTGCTGACACTCACAAGCCAACCAAAATAACGAAAAGTAAAATGTGACATCACTCTAACTCATCTACAATAGGGTGTTTTAGTTTGATCTTAGTTTTGTATTGTTTTTTGGCATGAAGTTTGCAGGCACTACTGAAGATCTAAAAAACTAATGTCATTGTATTTCCATGGCATTAAAGCATGCACCCTACGTAAGCCATTGTATTTCCATGGCATTAAAGCATGTACCCTACGTAAGCCATTGTATTTCCATGGCAGTAACGTTCCATAGTCAGGAACTACCCCGTGTAGGCCTCGCGGCCTCTTGTAGCTTCCTTATTTTCTTATGTTCTTCTTATGTTCTTATCTACAGTCCAACCAAAACATGCAAAACATATTTCAGAGATCGAAGGCATGGATTAAATTTAACAGATATCTCCTGTTATACGTAAAATTCACCACTATCTTTTCAAGTACGTACATTGATATCATACTTTTTTTTTTTTTTTTTTTAACATCACAAAGGACTGGCCAAGGGCACAACAAAAAGAGGTAACACAAAGCCCGCGAAGTTTCTAACTGTCCCACTTGCAAACAAACAGTTAAATATGACAAATTTGTCTCATTTAGTTCCTAGCTGCATAAACTACCTACTTTATGAAACGTAAAAGTGTAAAAACTGAGTAAATAGAAATCTTGGTGTCAATAAAAGGATTGTCTTAGATTTCTGTAGCTGTCACACAAGGGTCATAGATATCTGGGTCTTATATATCAAGGTTCTTATATATCTGGGTCTTATATATCAAGGGTCTTATATATCTGGGACACAAGAAACTTAGATCTATAGACTTTTCCAAACATAAGAACATAAGAAAATAAGGAAGCTACAAGAGGCCGTGAGACCTACACGAGGTAGTCCTGTTACTTAACTCTACCTATATCCACCTCTCTTCCCCATCCATGAATTTATCCAGACTCCTTTTAAAGACCCCAATAGACTCCGCATAGACCACCTGACGACTTAGTCCATTCCAATCATTCACCACCCTAGTTGTGAACCAGTGTCTCCCAAACCCAGTCCAGTTATTGGTATTACTGCACATAATAAATACCTTGGCTCTCCATAAGGCAAATGGGATGGATCAGTTGTGTTCTGTAGTGGAGACATTGTCGGGAGGTTCAAGAAGATCAGGAAGAAACACACCATGTGGACAATGTAGCCGAGCAGGATGATGGGATCACGGCCATACTTGACAGTTTTTGATCCAAAAATACCAAAAACTCCTCCTCCTGAAAATTATATTGATTTCATTAAGATATATCCATTAACATCCTCTAGATTGTTATCCTTTGTTTGCTATTTATTACATCAATATAGAGGAACAGATACATATCAAGTGTAGAGTACACTTTAATATCTTTATGTACCTTTTAATTCAAATTTTAAAAACACCTGTCGCAAGTATGCATCAGGGAAAGAATAACTGATAGAAGTTTAAGAAATTAAGCAAAAGTTGTATACGTATTTAGGGACTCATGTAATGATAGTTATGATCATGAAATAAACTCTGCGTGGAATGAATCACAGTCATATTCTTATATTGGAACCTCACTGCAAATGATTTTGCATTTCAGTTACTGCTGTAATATACAATTACATTTCTAGAATGCTATTTTGTTTACAGTAACTAAAATTTTCATTCAATAAATGAAAGAAGTTGCAGCAATGGATATTTCACTAACCTAAAATTTCTCCAACACCAATAAACATTCCCGATAGACCAACAAGGCGCTTAGGGTCTGGAAATCGTAGAGTGAAACTCAAGCAGGCACTGTACACGCCACTGAAGAAGGACAACTCAATACCTGCCAGGGTGAGATTAGGGTTAAAACCTTCCTTTATGAGTCTTGATATTCCCCTCCCCCAATCAAAATACTATATTAATTGCTATCCTAATTCTCGTTTGGCAACTAATTCTAACATCTCTTTTCATGTTGGTCACATACATACACACATTCAGGCATATACAACATTTCTGCTTTTTGCTATCATGAAAAACGTATATAATTATGAACACACTCAAGTTTACAATATTTCATTGAATGATGTCATTAGTGGTTACCCTTTTCTCTTCTACCATAACTGTACTTCCGATCCTACTGACTTTCATGCTTTAATGTTATTATGAAAGGGAAAGAGGATTAGTATTGACAGTGGATGAATGATTACAGTAATAATACGTTTAATAGATTTCATCATATGATGTCATAGGTTACAAACCAGTGTAGAAGAATGTGGCAGACAGAAGCAGCATGTCTCTAGTTTTGAAGAGATCAAAAGATTTCTTCAGGGCACCGAAGGCTCCTCCTAAGTCATCAGTTCGGCCTCCTCCTTCAGAGCCAGGCTTGGGTAACAGGCACATCACACCCAGACCAATCACCCCGACCACAGTAAGGGCGAGGAAGACCACCATACGTGTGTGGTAATCAATGATATCCTTCCCCATGAATTGATAAAAGACAAACACATTACCAAACAACATGCTGAAAAGAAACATACATCTAGTTGGAATATGTTTTGACTTGCAAAAAAAAACTGATGATATAGAATAATAGTGGACATAATTATAAGTCATACGCATACAACTGAAAACAAGAAACTTGAAATATATAAGGGCAAAAATTAAGTTATGTTGTAAGAAAGGAAAGCAAGTGAGATCAGTAATTTCTAGTTGAGTCTATGCTATGAGTAACCGGAGGTTTCGACCACGGACGTTTCAGCTGTTAGGTTAGATTAGGCTTTGGCCTTGACCAAAACGTCCTACATTCATGCTGATGCATGTTCTTTGGAACAATGGTATCAGGAAACTGAAAAAGAACACAAATATAATTTGTCTAGGAAAATGGAGGTGAAATAAAGCATACAATAGGAAATCAGACAACTGAGATGAGCCACCGAGAAACACATGTGCCAAAACAAAAAGACGCATGCTTCTCAGCAGTCTGGTAAATCCCAAGATGTGCTTTCAAAATGAACAGACACCACGAGATGTGCGTTACCATTACAGCATTTAAGTACAACCATAGACCACTGTCAATCTGGACTGCGCACGGAATATCGGCTTGTTGCACAATGGCCCTTAAGTCGGAGGCCGCTCGGATTCATATATATATACGGATCATATAGACTGGTTTATCAGTATATATGATATACTGTAATCTTCGTAAATGTTTGTTCTATAATATTATCAAATAAAGAACAGTAAAACACGCTAAAGAAATGCCATTACGAGACTGAAGAAATATGCATGAACTTCACTTCAACTCTTCGCCATTTAACACTTTGCGAGTCAACTTTTATCATGAAGGGAATCAATAGAAGCGCAATTTTATTAGCTTTCCATTGATGTATTTCGTTTTCTGATAAATGAATTACCACCATGCATAAATTAGCGTTAACTAAATAAATAAAATCATCAATCGGGTAATTTTCCCGATTGATGCGGTTATTTATTTAGTTAACGCTAATTTATACATGGTGCTAATTCATTTATCAGAAAACGAAATATATAAGTAAATAAATAACATCAATCGGGAAAATTACCCGATTGATGATTTTATTTATTTATTTAACGCTAATTTATGCATGGTTCTAATTCATTTATCAGAAAACGAAATATATCAATGGAAAGCTAATAAAATTGCGCTTCTATTGATACCCTTCATGATAAAAGTTGACTCGCAAAGTTTTAAATGGCGAAGAGTTGAAGTGAATATTAAGTTCATGCATATTTCTTCAGAGTCTTGTAATGGCATTTCTTTAGCGTGTTTTATTGTTTTTTATTTGATAATATTATAGAACAAACATTTACAAAGATTACAGTATATCATATATACTGATAAACCAGTCTATATGATAGTCCATAGACCACTATATCTCTTTGTCGGGCGGGCCGCAGGCCGCTATGCAGCCTGGCAATTTCAAAACATTGTCGCGTGAACAGCCCAGAGATATAGTGGTCTACGGTACAACATATTCAACATATATTACAGTGAAACTAAGCTTTTATAACAATGTACACTTTTAAACATGGAAACACTTGAAGTATAGATAATCCCCTTACCTGGTCTGTAACATGGCCCAGAAGATGCCTGAGTTGCGCGATATAGTCTTCTGGGTGGACATCAGGGTGAGGTAGTTACCCTGGCCAGTCCAGATCAAAGCGGCGCCAACACCGATCAGTACAGAGGTCAGGTACAAAATCACTGTGTGAGGCCATAGGAAGCCACCAATGAAGATTCTGCAGAGAATGGGAAGGAGACATGTTACAGATTAATAATACTTAACCATATTCTATTAATATATGTTAAAACTATTGTCGAGAAGAGTGGTGCTGATGAGCAGGGGAGTTATGCGATATAAGGCCATAGGGTATCACTTATTCATAAGGCATGTACATACATGTAATATGTCATAATGAAACATCTACTTTTCACTTCATATGCACATGATTTTAATTGTGGAGCAGGTTCATTTGTTTGCACTATTTTCATTATGTAAGGTACAAGGGAAGAATGGATTGCCAAGGAATCTATGCTACTGTAGCAAAAATTATTTTCCAATACTCCATTCAACATGCCTTTCTATGAAATTCTCACTTGTGTATATAGAATTATGTATATAGAAAAAAAATCACAGTATATTTAAGGATGAGTCACATTTAGGCAGTTATTCATTCTAACTGTATGTTAGATTCTCTGTTAACACATTGACATTTGTATTTTGTTGTGAGACTGTATATAAAAAAAAAAAAAAAAAAAAAAAAAAATATCTATATAAAATTTTCTGTGTGTAGCCTACGTTGCGATGTGTATAGTGGTATGACGGTGGCACTCACACATAGGTCACCCCCCCAATAATCATGGTGAGCTTTGGGCCGAGGAAGCTGAGGCATGATGGGGCCAGCCAGTTGAAGGAAGCAAACACTGCATAGATCACTGCCAGGGAGATGTAACCTGACCCAGTGAAGCTTGGATCGTCGGCATTAATGCTCTTGATAACAACTTGCTGCAATAGAAAACAAAAAACGTTCAATGAGAAGAGAGAGAGAGAGAGAGAGAGAGAGAGAGAGAGAGAGAGGGGAGAGAGAGAGAGAGAGAGAGAGAGAGAGAGAGAGAGAGAGAGAGAGAGAGAGAGAGAGAGAGAGAGAGAGAGAGAAGAGAGAGAGAGAGAGAGAGAGAGAGAGAGAGAGAGAGAGAGAGAGAGAGAGAGAGAGAGAGAGGGGAGAGAGAGAGAGAGAGAGAGAGAGAGAGAGAGAGAGAGAGAGAGAGAGAGAGAGAGAGAGAGAGAGAGAGAGAGAGAGAGAGAGAGAGAGAGAGAGAGGAGAGAGAGAGAGAGAGAGAGGAGAGAGAGAGAGAGAGAGAGAGAGAGAGAGAGAGAGAGAGAGAGAGAGAGAGAGAGAGAGAGAGAGAGAGAGAGAGAGAGAGAGAGAGGAGAGAGAGAGAGAGAGAGAGAGAGAGGAAAGAGAGAGAAGAGAGAGAGAGAGAGAGAGAGAGAGGAGGAGAGAGAGAGAGAGAGAGAGGAAAAAAAACACACAAATAAGGGACTGAAATAAGTTTAAAAATGATCAATATATGCAAAATTTGAAGCTATACAATACTTGAAAGTGTAAAACATTATGAATTCAATGTTGAGTGATGTGTAAACTATATCTTTGTCATTCAAATCAAGTGAGAAACTCAGCATGCAAGCAATCTGTCATTGTCTACTAATCAAAAAGGAAAAAAAGGTGCATATCTGTATTACACAAACATCTTTAAAGTAAATTATGTGCAAAGTGCTAAAGGCAAAACAGACAGTGTTAGTGCTAAGGGTGTGGAGTTGGTGCAGAAACTCCGACTCAGACTCCACATACCTAGTAAGTGGTATAAGCGGTGATAGTTGATGGCCTGAGAGTAGTGACAGAAGTAGTATGAGGTAACTCAGAAGGATACCAAAAGTTATAGTGTTATGCTACTTTGACGGGAGAAATGGCTCAAATATTAGTCTGATCTAGTCACATCTAGTCTACGCCACCTGTTTCTTGGAGCTCCCTCTATTCTCCCTCCCTTCCTCCCTCCCTTGGAGCTATCCACAGCACAAGTCTTCATTTGTACCCTTCCAGGCACCTCATTCTCACATAGTCGTAGGTGTATATAAGCTATAGGCCTATAGCCAAGGATGGGCCGAGCGGCAAGGAGGGTGTCATCCCCTTAACGGTTGTTCATAGTTGGTTAAAAATGGATTTTTTTTTTTTTTGCATAGAGGGAAATGTCTCATCCACTTTCATCCACTCGTGGACTACATATTCATCCACCCACTCATTACAGTACAGCCTCACTCCCATCCACCAAGCTCCCCATCTCGATAATCCATTCACTCTCTAAATGTGAAAAAGCTTCCTCATTAACGTTTTTGAACCATCTATAAGAAACTGAAAAACATTGTTATGTTAATAAACAATAGATTGCGGGACCGTAGAATGAAAATGGCATTCCATAGAAACAAAACAGTCATTATATTCGTGATTGGCATACGGGTAAACGATACTTCTCCCATTGAGTGATATCCGAGACTCTATGAAGCGAGGGAGAGAAGAAACGTGCTTGTCAAGAATATACCAACAGGATAGAGGATGACAGGGAGGCTGATGCAATGAAGAGGAGACGCGATAAGGTTTTGGGTGACTGCAATATTATGCCAATTTAGTAATCTCATCAAACACACTGTACACGCTTCAATGTCAAGACTAATATTAAATGTTTTTTTTATTTGATTTAATATAATTTCATTTGTAATAAACTTGCTTGCATGTTTATGTACGTAAGTTAATTTCCTTTCATGCGCTAATGATCGTGTTTAAGTTAAGCACCCACGTTTGTGGTATTCACTAAGAATCTAAAAGACACAGCACCATCTAAATTTACTTGATTAATCACTTCGTAATATTATATACATATACATATATATATATATATATATATATATATATATATATATATATATATATATATATATATATATATATAGGAGAGAGAGATGAGAGAGAGAGATGATGAGAGAGAGAGAGAGAGAGGAGAGAGAGGGGAGAGAGAGAGAGAGAGAGAGAGAGAGAGATATTCTTCCCAACTTATATAATCATTATTTTTATTGAAGACTAGACCTATTAAATTGTTTAATTTAACCTAACCTAGCCTAGACTTTATAAATGATTTTAAATAAAACACAGGTTATAACCCAGCGATCATTTAAGCTCCACCCCCATGTGACGTCACGAGCTTAGACAACAGTGAATGGCTAGAGACATCCCCCATACCACATACTATTCCAGAAAACGGCAATATGCAACCCGGAACCTTTCGGTAGTGTGTGTGTGTGTGTGTGTGTGTGTGTGTGTGTGTGTGTGTGTGTGTGTGTGTGTGTGTGTGTGTGTGTGTGTGTGTGTGTGTGTGTGTGCGTGGTGCGTGCGTGCGTGCGTGCGTGCGTGCGTGCGTGCGTGCGTGCGTGCGTGCGTGGTGTGTGTGTGTGTGTGTGTGTGTGTGTGTTGTGTGTGTGTGTGTGTGTGGTGTGGTGTGTGTGTATCTAGTTGTATTTTTACATGGCCTGAGTTACATTCGTATGGCCCAGTCTCCATATCTACATTTTGTCATTCATCCTTAGTGCTTAGTGTTGGCCGAAACCATCACCCCGGGAGACGGGTCACAAACCCGCGGATAACACCCGGTACCCATTCACTGCTAAGTGGACAGAGGCATAGGTTTTAAAAGAGGACCGCCCATCTCCGCCCATCCGCTCCGCCCGGGGATCGAACCCGGGACTTCTCTGTTGTGAACCGAGTGTGCTAACCGAACGAGCGTGTGTGTATGTGTATGTGTGTGTATATGTATGTGTGTGTGTGTGTGTGTGTGTGTGTGTGTGTGTGTGTGTGTGTGTGTGTGTGTGTGTGTGTGTGTGTGTGTGTGTGTGTGTATTTATGTATGTATGTATGTATGTATGTATGTATGTATGTATGTATGTGTGTATGTATGTTTGTGTGTGTGTGTATGTATGTATGTATGTATGTATGTATGCATGTATGTATGTATGTGTGTGTGTCCATGTCAACGATACCTCCATAAATCGCCTGGGCCCGCGAGATCCACATCAAAATCATCATCATTGTCCTTACCTGCATGTTGCCTTGGGTCTGAAAGGAGGTGAACACCAGCATGAAGGCCAAGCCCAGCAGGCCCACATTTATGCTGGTGCGATCCATCGACAATTTCATCTTGGTGGTGTTTGGAGTTCGTCACCACAATGGCACGATGGTTCTCCTTGGTAAAGACTCTCCTCCGGCCTCAGTGTCTGTGGTAACAACTACAAGTTGCTTTCGGAGCTGCAGGAATACGCTCTACAAGACTTATCAATGCACTTTACCACTTGTTCCATTTGTAACTGTTGTTGATTTTGACAGGCCGCATAGGGAATATCAAGGCTAAGGGCTCTCTCTCGGCTTTGGGGAATATAATAACGTGACTTAAGAGAGCGAGACGAGGCTTGAGGTGGTGCGGGGAGGCGTGTCCTTGGCGCGGCAGATGAACCAGTGAACCTTTCTGACTGGTCCTGGTATACTCTATGTCAAGTTTGTGAACACTACATAAAAAAAAGAAAAAAACGCGGTGATGAGATTCATATACCAGTTATGTTAATCGAAGTGCAATGATTTGTAATAGGAGTCATAAAACATTGAAGTTGGTAATCATTAACAATATGCTGAACTGTTGAGCAGAAATGTAAGTATAAAAAAAGCCACAAGAGATCTAATGATAACCACGTGACGCTCGTTAGTTCACTTCATATTGTCAGCACAGCATAAAGACAGTTCACTTCATATTGTCAGCACAGCATAAAGACAGTTCACTTCATATTGTCAGCACAGCATAAAGACAGTTCACTTCATATTGTCAGCACAACATAAAGACAGTTCACTTCATATTGTCAGCACAACATAAAGACAGTTCACTTCATATTGTCAGCACAACATAAAGACATTTCACTTCATATTGTCAGCACAACATAAAGATAGTTCACTTCATGTTGTCAGCACAACACAAAGACAGTTCACTTTATATTGTCAGCACAACATAAAGACAGTTCACTTCATATTGTCAGCACAACATAAAGACAGTTCACTTCATATTGTCAGCACAACATAAAGACATTTCACTTCATATTGTCAGCACAACATAAAGATAGTTCACTTCATATTGTCAGCACAACATAAAGACAGTTCACTTCATATTGTCAGCACAACACAAAGACAGTTCACTTCATATTGTCAGCACAACATAAAGACAGTTCACTTCATATTGTCAGCACAACATAAAGACAGTTCACTTCATATTGTCAGCACAACATAGACAGTTCACTTCATATTGTCAGCGCAATATAAAGACAGTTCACTTCATATTGTCAGCACAACATAAAGACAGTTCACTTCATATTGTCAGCACAACATAAAGACAGTTCACTTCATATTGTCAGCACAACATAAAGACAGTTCACTTCATATTGTCAGCACAACATAAAGACAGTTCACTTCATATTGTCAGCACAACATAAAGACAGTTCACTTCATATTGTCAGCACAACATAAAGACAGTTCACTTCATATTGTCAGCACAACATAAAGACAGTTCACTTCATATTGTCAGCACAACATAAAGACGAACAGTATTCCCCTTTCCACGCTCCGGTCGACAGGTTGAACAGTGACGCTGAGTGACACATGCAACAAGTGGTGAGTGTGACCGCCTCACCAGCACGGGACGCTGTTGTCTACTGAGTGCACCGTGCTCGCTGCATCGCTATCTGATGTCCCACTACGCACAGCCTACACTATCTGACAGAGGTGGACGCGATACTTTTTTTTGGTAGTGCGATAACGATACTGCGATACTTTTTTCCCGCTAGTTCGATACGCGATACTCCGCTACTTTTTCGGATTTTCTTAAACGATACGCGATACTGCGATACTCCGCTACCGATACTTTTTTCTTAAAGCGATAGTATCGCAGCGATACTGCGATACCAAAAATTTAGCTTTGCGATACTTTGCTACCTAAGAAAACACTGTATTAGCCAAAAAAAATCTATTTTACTTAAACAACAGTTTAGGCACATTAAAACATTGTAATATATTTATTTTTAAACTGACAAATTTTATTTAAAATATAAAGGTCGTCTTTTAAAGTATTGCGGGAAATTTAAGCGATACTTGAGTTGCGATACTTAAACTCCGCTACTTTGAATTCTTATGCGATACTGCGATACTGCGATACTATTTTGGCGGTGCGATAGTATCGCAGTATCGCACTAAGTATCGCTCTCGCCCACCTCTGCTATCTGATGTGGCTGGCAGACCTTAATCATGCTATCTGTCATTGTAGTGTCCATTTTTTTCTCTCTGTACACGGAAAGAAAACAAACATTCATGAAATATAAAAAAGAGTACGTTGGAATCTCCATACCAATGCTGCAGATAGGACGAGACAATATTATCAGTTAACCACTGCGGTCTGTCAGCTATCGGCCCAATACACAAATAAACAGATGCGCCACCCGATGGATCATGAGATATTTATCGATGTTTACGTATGGAGTGCTAACGGACTTTTCATGAAAAACAAAAATTAACAAACAGCTCTTTGAGTGAGAGTGGTTGGTGCAATACAACACTAAAATGTCGGTGATGTATCCTGGAGTCGCCAGTCATCCGGCAGGGCAGGAGGGATCATTGCAGTTCAGAACGAATATAAGATATCGGTCCCGTGCACTGCGCTCAGCCAGGTCATCGGACAACTAGAGCTTGAAGTGAACATGGACAGGAGGATGGTGACGGCGGAGATGGTTATCGCCGCGTCCATGATAACCTACATTTGCCACAATGAAATTCAAAATTGATTTCTACCACATACATCCAAAATACTTTATTATAATAAGGTACACTTGGTAATTTGATATTTTGAAGACATATCATTCCCCTGCACAGGCCGATGTTTAACTCGCATGGCGAAGGTGATGGGGCCGTCCGGGGGCTAGCCTGAGACAGCGCAGGGGCAGGGTTCAAGGGGGTCACTGCCCCACGGCATCGCAGAGGCTCCACTCAAGCTCTCCAGTGGGGCTCTGTGCTTTAGTTTTTGGAGTAGATAACGACGTTGAATGTCGGTCGGAGGGTATGCGAGTTCTGAAGTACTTTCGGTTCCACTCCTCAGGCCGTGCACACCAGAAATCTCGGTGGGCACGCTCAAGGCCTCCTAGAACACCTCCTAGACAGGTGTTCTAGGAGACCTTGGCACGCTCCGGCCCGCATATTCCCGTTTTCTGGAAGAGCATGTGGCGTTTACTCTTGAACACATCAGCAGTTTAGGTTACGTTAGGTTACGGATAGGGTAGGTTTGGTTTACCTGGTCATTATATGGTAACTTTGTGGGAATCACAATGAGAGTATTTTCTGTGGGTGGAGAGAAACTCCTATAGTTTCGGCGCTACAGCCAAGCGTCTTCATTCGGAAACCACATACTCGCATAGAGAACGGGAATATGTCTCCGGCCCTGTGCCACGCCGCCAATATCAGAACACACCTCGACTAGAAGTGAAGACCTATATCCAACTGGATTCATTAAAAAAAAAACACACACACACACACACACACACACACACACACAAACAAACACACACACACAAACTCTCACATGTAAACAACCGCTGCGATGGTCAACGCTAAGAGCGTTGGCGCGCTATTCTGTGGTTAGCCGGTTCGAATCCTCACTGCTCCCGGGGATTATTCACAAACAAATTCGAGCGGTTACTGTCCCCCTTGAGCAAGGGGATGGGTGTGTGTGGTGTGTGAGGTCTCAGCATTACCCAAAGATCGGTAATAATGAGCTCCAAGCTCGCTCCGGGAGGGTAAAACTGGCAATCGCGAGTCTGACTGGCGTGAATAAGACCATGGGTGAATAACAGAGAGAGAGAGAGAGAGAGAGAGAGAGAGAGAGAGAGAGAGAGAGAGAGGAGAGAGAGAGAGAGAGAGAGGGGGGGAGGCAAAGGCTGTGTGGGGTCAGTGCAGCCTAGGAATTCTTGTACTATCAGAGCAGGCCCTGCGTAGCAAGCAAGTGCAAGCACCAGGCGGTGGTGATGCACCAATGAGCGTGCGCCCCACCTCCACCACGCCCACGTGTTCCACCAATCACAACACTCCCACCAGGCTCTGACTTCACCCTTCACCAATCCCAGTTCACTTCATCTCTAGACCGGTTTCCACCCAACACAAGGTAAACCAGTCGAATATTTTTTCACTGGTAGAGACATTCCTCTTCTTGTATACTGTGTTTGCAATGCCAGCCCAGCCACTCCCTGGTCACCATGGATCACTATCACCACCATCATCATCACCTTCATCGTCATTGCCAGCAAGTTCGTCTTAATCATCATCAAGTCATCATTATCATCTCCAATACAGCGGCAATCATCGCCATCACCATCATCGTCACTGTCATCTTCTATACAGTGTAGACGAGGATAATGTAGCTGTAGATTAGTTGATGAGTTGTAGATTCTAATTGTAGACTTTACAACTACCACACTATACGACGATGACTTTTCTTTGACCCCTTCACGCCCAGATCTTTCCTTTGCTATATAAAATCGTCTATTATTAGCCATAAAACTACGAACAAAGTAACTGAATATACCAAGTTAGCTAATGGACAAGGATATTAAACAGGTTATATCTATTAAAATATTGCTTATAGTCACTAAAATCGTCTTATGGTAGTCAAATTACAATGGAAATTACGTTCTGGGCCTCAAGGGGTTAATGGAGTCTTGCCTTTCTTCCCTCCCTCCATGGCTGCAGTAGTGAGGAGCTGCACCCTTTCACAGCCTCACCAACGTTAATTTCTACAGCACACACCTTCCTTCACAGCATTGCATAACGGAACAATTTTCCACTCAATTTTTAACCCCTTGAGACCCAGAACGTAATTTCCATTGTAATTTGGCCACCATTAGACGATTTTTAGTTAATATAAGCAATATTTCATAGATCTGACTTGTTTAGTATCCTTGTCCACTAGCTAACTTGGTATATTCAGTTACTTTGTTCGTAATTTTATGGCTAACAACAGACGATTTCATGTAGCAAAGGAAAGATCTGGGCGTGAAGGGGTTAATTAAAGTAATCGTCCAGATCATTTCATCCTTCCTGATTTAATGCAGTCAAAATATAGCCATGATCGAGTATATCAACAATATGTTGTCACATTTTGCATCCAGTCACCCGTTTTTAAATGATCCGCATTCAAAATCTGTAAATTCCCCGTGCTCTCAAAACACAACTGTTTATCAGCAGACGACGCACCATGGGTCGGTGACGTCACAACAGGGAGCCTCCCAGCACCGCCTGATACATATGCGCGGAGACTCTGAGAAAAATGTAGTACTTGGGGAATTTTGGGTGTTTCTGATATATTTTTTGTGCGATGTGGCATGTACTTTCATCCTGTGTGGGTGCAGCGTGGGGGCTGTGCCTTTACCGAGAGCTTAGCACCCATTTGCAAACTGTGGGGCGACGATATATGTGTGCAGCGGCGGCAAGCGGCGGGGAGCGGCGGGTAGGTGCAAGGCCACCGAGATGAGAGGGCTGCAGTACCCTGGCTACTACCAGCCGCTCCCCGTCGCTCCAAAGGTCTGCACACGTATATCGTCGCCGTGTGGGTTGTGAATGGGTGCTAAGCTCTCGGGAATGGCACGGCTTTCTTGTCGTGCCCATGCAGGATGCAAGTATGTGCCGTGTCGCACAAAAAATATACCAGAAGCACCCAAAATTCCCCAAGTACTACATTTTTCTCAAGAGTCTCCGTGTGTCTGTGTCGGGCGGGGCTGGGAGGCTCACTCGTGTGACGTCGCCAGCAAGTTTCGCGCCACGGCTGGAATGTGGCTGTTGTTTTTCCCGCGCTTTTTACAAGTCATGTTTTTAGGGAAATAAGGCGTGAAAATGAATTTTTTTTTGTGGATTAGGTATTTTGAATGAACATTCAACATAATTATGCAAAGAAAAAATGGGTCTGGACGATTACTTTAAGGGATTTTCCTGGTCTGTGTAAAACGGCGACACATTAAAGTTTATCATAATCTAGTGATCTGTTTTGCCAGTTCACCAAGTGCGGGCAAGGCTACTCGTTTCTTATGCCAATCTCGGTTCTCATGGCTCATAATCTCGTTTCTACTGTTCATAATCAATCTGCTGATAGAGAAAACGAAAGATATTGCATGTATTGCAAAACCACGGAGCCACACGGAACTCACCTTACATTTGCCTTAATATGACATTAACCCCTTGAGACCCTGAACGTAGTTTCCATTGTAATTTGGGTACCATTAGACGATTTTTAGTGAATATATGCAATATTTTATAGATATGACCTGTTTAGTATCCTTGTCGACTAACTAATTTGGTATATTCAGTTACTTTTCGTAATTATATGGCTCGAAAACACACATTATTTTTATGGCAAAGGAAAGATCTGGGCGTGAAGGGGTTAAAAATGCAGTTTCCAGTTTATATAGCTTAAAACACCAGAACAATTTCAGAAAATACCAACCTGAGTGTACCGTTTCATAAAGATGAAAAACATGAAGAAAAAGTCGGAGGATAAAGGGATAGAAAAGAAAGTCAATTTCGTTGCAGAAAACGCTAAAACGAGAAACTTTGCGAGGATAAAAAATTTCAAGGGGAAGAGGTGTATTCATCTAGTTGTATTTTACAGGGCCTGAGCAACGCTCGTATGGCCCCGTCTCCATATCAACATTTTTATCATTCATACTTAGTGCTTTGTGTTGGCCGAAGCCAGCACCCCGGAGAGCAGGTCACAAACCCCGGCTAACACCCGGTACCCATTCACTGCTGGGTGGACAGGGGCTCGGGTTTTAAGGAAACAACCCATCTGTTTCCGCTCCGTCCGGGGATCGAACCCGGGACTTCTCGGTTGTGAACCGAGCGTGCTTCCTCTACACTACGGAGTACGGAGTACGGAGGTGTGTGTGTGTGTGTGTGTGTGTGTGTGTGTGCGCGCGCGCGCTAAACAGCTTCTTACTATACTGGTTGTGCTTGGCGTCGGGGTGAAAACAAGCTATGACACATGACAACAGTTCCTCATGCGGCGCCACCAATTCGCTCATCTTTGTCGTTGCGCTCATGAGAGGAATAAACACTTGATTTGGGCAGCGGGTTGATTTATGACATGTATCCGTGTGTGTGTATCCCTACTGCCTTGCGCCCCTGAGTGTCCTTAGGGAGGAGAGGGAGTGAAGGGAGTAAGGGAAGGGTAGTTAGGGTGTAGGATCAAGGGAGGATCACTGCTACCTATACATACTTTGTGGGAAGATCCATTGATGTTTTGATGTGGGGGATGCGAGGGTGGATGGGACTGGGTGGCGCCGCTAAACACAAACAAGACACTATGACATGACCTCTAACTTGTACGACGCAAGAGAGAGAGAGAGAGAGAGAGAGAGAGAGAGAGAGAGAGAGAGAGAGAGAGAGAGAGAGAGAGAGAGAGAGAGAGAGAGAGAGAGAGAGTACCCGATAACCAAAACAAACCATAAAGATACATAGCAAATACAAAAAAACTATAAAATGGTAGCATCGAGAGAGAGAGAGAGAGAGAGAGAGAGAGAGAGAGAGGAGAGAGAGAGAGAGAGAGAGAGAGTAACCTGCAGTGAAACCGTAAACCTTCACTACCTTGTATCTCAGTCCCTGCATTTTCGACATCCTCACTGCCCACATCCACTTCTTAATTCCTTCTTTAATACTAAATACCTATCCACACACACATGAACACACACACATGTTTCAAAGTTCAGCATTTACGCAAAACTTAAATTCACCCGTTTCGATTGCTCGCCATGCAATTTCCGAAGATATATAAGTCATGAGGAAAATAAGCAGTAGTGTTCAGGTCAGTCTCACTTTCACTGTCGATTTGAGTGGCCAGCGGCAGAGTGACTTTCGCCGTTTCCAGTCATCCCTTCCTTGGGGGGTAGAGAGAACAGGTATCTGAGAGGGAAATGATGATGTGATAATTAACCCCTTCGCGCCCAGATCTTTCCTTTGCTATAAAAAAATTGTCTGTTGTCAACTTGTCGAGCCATAAAATTACGAAAAGAAACTGAATATACCAAATTAGCTAGTGGACAAGGATACTAAACAGGTCATATCTATAAACCATTGCTTATATTCACTAAAAATCGTCTTGTGGTGGCCAAATATGAATGGAAATTACGTTCTGGGCCTCAAGGGGTTAAAGTAGGGTCCCTGTAAAGAGGGTACCGTCATTCATTGGCCCTATGTTAAACCAAGACCACCGAGAGACAAGGCCTGGTGGATCGCCCGTGACGTCACACCATAAGGATACAACCCGCTCCGCTCCCCGTACAAGTTTACCTACCTAATATAATGTTTATCAGTATAAAAGATATACTGTTATCTTCGGAAATGTTTGTTCTATAATATTATCAAATAAAAAACCGCAAAACACACAAAGAAAATGCCATTATGAGACTTTCAAGAAATATGCATTAACTTAAACTCTTCGCCATTTAATATTTTGCTCGCAAACATTTTACATGGAGAATATCAATAGAAGCGGAGTTTAATTAGCTTTCCATTGATATATTTCGTTTAGTGATAAATGAATTAGCGCCATGCATAAATTAGCGTTAACTAAATATAAAAAATCATGAAATCGGGTAATTTCCTACCTAATATATGTTTATCAGTATAAAATATATACTGTTATCTTCGGAAATGTTTGTTCTATAATATTATCAAATAAAAAACCGTAAAACACACTAAAAAAATGCCATTATGAGACTTTCAAGAAATATACATGAACTTAAACTTTTCGCCATTTAATATTTTGTGAGCAAACGTTTTACATGGAGAATATCAATAGAAGCGGAATTTAATTAGCTTTCCATTGATATATTTCCTTTTCTGATAAATTAATTAGAACCATGCATAAATTAGCGTTAACTAAATAAATAACATCATGAAATCGGGTAAATTACCCGATTTCATGATGTTATTTATTTAGTTAACGCTAATTTATGCATGGTTCTAATTAATTTATCAGAAAAGGAAATATATCAATGGAAAGCTAATTAAATTCCGCTTCTATTGATAGTCTCCATGTAAAAAGTTTTTTCACAAAATATTAAATGGCGAAAAGTTTAAGTTCATGCATATTTTTTTAAAGTCTCATAATGGTATTTCTTTAGTGTGTTTTACGGTTTTTTATTTGATAATATTATAGAACAAACATTTCCGAAGTTAACGGTATATATTTTATACTGATAAACATATATTAGGTAGGAAATTACCCGATTTCATGATTTTTTATATTTAGTTAACGCTAATTTATGCATGCCGCTAATTCATTTATCACTAAACGAAATATATCAATGAAAAGCTAATTAAACTCCGCTTCTATTGATATCCTCCATGTAAAATGTTTGCGAGCAAAATATTAAATGGCGAAGAGTTTAAGTTAATGCATATTTCTTGAAAGTCTCATAATGGCATTTTCTTTGTGTGTTTTACGGTTTTTTATTTGATAATATTATAGAACAAACATTTCCGAAGATAACATTATATCTTTTATACTGATAAACATTATATTGGGTAGGTTAAACTTGTACGGGGAGCGGAGCGGGTTGTATCCTTATGGTGTGACGTCACGGGCGATCCACCAGGCCTTATCATCTCGGTGGCCACGGTTAAACGCTACTGGGCGCCATCTTAGTACCAGGGCCTCTCCGTTCACCCAAGACCTGCGGAAGTTCTTAAGGCATGACCCCGCAGTATATCATGTTATACATGTATAAAGGATATACTGTTATCTTCGGAAATGTTTGTTCTATAAGACTATCACATAAAACACAGTAAAACACATTAAATAAAGGTCATTATGAGACTCTGAAGAAATATGCATGAACTTACAATTCACTTAAACACGTCGTCATGTAAGACTTTGTGGGACAACTTATATGATGGAAGATATCTATAGAAGCAGAATTTTATTAGCTTTCCATTGCTGTATTTCGTTTTCTGATACATACAGTAGTACCATGCAAATATTAGCGTTAACTAAATAAATGACCGTGGCGGCCCCGCTCTCTCTCTCTCTCTCTCTCTCTCTCTCTCTCTCTCTCTCTCTCTCTCTCTCTCTCTCTCTCTCTCTCTCTCTCTCTCTCTCTCTCTCTCTCTCTCTCTCACGTGAAAGAGAGAATTTATTTATTTTATTATATATATATATATATATATATATATATTATATTATCTTTCTTTTCTTTCTTTATATTATATATATTTATATATATATATATATATATATATATAATATATTTATATATATATATATATATATATATATATATATATATATATATATATATATATATATAAAGTAGAAAAAGTATTTTGGTAACTTCTCTCTCTCTCTCTCTCATATCCCTCTTTCACTTATATCTCTCTCGCTCTCTCTTTTACGGAGAGAGAGAGAGGAAAAGAGAGAGAGAGAGAGAGAGAGAGAGAGAGAGAGAGAGAGAGAGAGAGAGAGAGAGAGAGAGAGAGAGAGAGAGAGAGAGAGAGAGAGAGCGGGGCCGCCACGGTAATTTATTTAGTTAACGCTAATATTTGCATGGTACTACTGCATGTATCAGAAAACGAAATACAGCAATGGAAAGCTAATAAAATTCTGCTTCTATAGATATCTTCCATCATATAAGTTGTCCCACAAAGTCTTACATGACGACGTGTTTAAGTGAATTGTAAGTTCATGCATATTTCTTCAGAGTCTCATAATGACCTTTATTTAATGTGTTTTACTGTGTTTTATGTGATAATCTTATAGAACTAACATTTCCGAAGATAACAGTATATCCTTTATACATGTATAACATGATATACTGCGGGGTCATGCCTTGAGAACTTCCGCGGGTCTTGGGTGAACGAAGAGGCCCTGGTAGCAAGATGGCGCCCATAAATCAAGTTGTCGCTACTCTATTATTCAAGGTACTCTAGGTTAAAGTAATCGTCCAGACCCATTTTTTTTTTACCTAATTATGTTGAATGTACATTCAAAACACCTAATCCACCAAAAATAATTGATTTCCAGGCCTTATTTCCGTAAAAACACGACTTTTGTAAAAAGCGCGCGAATTTTTTTTTCTTCCCTCCAACAGGGCTACGCATGTTATTGATGACGTCACGAGAGGAACGCTCCAATGTAAACAACACTCGTCTGCTTCTGTGAGACCTGTCGGCAAATGTTATGATGAGCGATTGTACTTCGGTGTCAGACAGTGAATCTGTCGCTGTGACAGATCTAGAGTACGATGCTCAATCTGAGACAGAAATAAATGACGCTGCTCGCGTATACTATGAGGAAAACGAACCTCAGATTGTGATGGGCTACGCGATGGTGTGTGACTACGGAATGTGTGGGTGGGTGGGGTGTGATGTAGACAGTGTGACATGACAGGCAAGGGAGTGTTGTTGGCTGGTTTGTGTTGCAGACTGCCATACAAGGCTACGCTATGGTGTGTGGCTGCGGAATGTGTGGGTGATGTAGACAGTGCGACATGACAGGCAAGGGAGTGTTGTTGACTGGTTTGTGTTGCAGACTGCCATACAAGGCTACGCTATGGTGTGTGGCTACGGAATGTGTGGGTGGGTGGGGGGGGATGTAGACAGTGTGACATGACAGGCAAGGGAGTGTTGGTGACTGGTTTGTGTTGCAGACTGCCATACAAGGCTACGCTATGGTGTGTGGCTACGGAATGTGTAGGTGGGTGGGGGGTGATGTAGACAGTGTGACATGACAGGCAAGGGAGTGTTGTTGACTGGTTTGTGTTGCAGACTGCCATACAAGGCTACGCTATGGTGTGTGGCTACGGAATGTGTGGGTGGGTGAGGGGGGGGGGTGTAGACAGTGTGACATGACAGGCAAGGGAGTGCTGTTGACTGGTTTGTGTTGCAGACTGCCATACAAGGCTACGCTATGGTGTGGCGCTACGGAATGTGTGGGTGGGGGGGGGGGTGTAGACAGTGTGACATGACAGGCAAGGGAGTGTTGTTGACTGGTTTGTGTTGCAGATTGCCATACAAGGCTACGTTATTGTGTGTGGCTACGGAATGTGTGGGTGGGTGGGGGGTGATGTGTCCGCCGAACAAAATATCTTCCACAGATTTAACGTCGACGTATCAGTCGGAAACGTGTGCAAACTTCTCTGGAAAGCACAGCTGTCTTGCTGCACCCATAAAGGATGCATGCATGTGGCATATCGCAAAAAAAATCTATCAGAAACACCCAAAAATCTTCAAGTACTATATTTATCTCTTGTGTTTACGTGCTTCTGATCAGCGTGGAGAGAGGGGGCCTTCCACTTGTGACGTCACCGAGCCGTGGCGCATCGTCTGCCAGTTGCCAGCAGCGTTTTCGAAGTTCGGGGAATTTACAGATTTTGATTGCGGATTATTAACTGATTATTAAAAAAACCTGCAAGAAGGGGGGGAGGGAGGGGAAGGCATAGGTGACTCTGAGACTCTGAAGATAAGGTTAAGACCTCGGATTATAACGTCCTCCATTCTGTATGACTAATGATGTATTGGAAATTGTTATCTTAACCCCTTGAGACCCAGAACGTAATTTCCACTGTAATTTGGGTAACATTAGTCGATTTTTAGTGAATATTGATCAGCAGCATTTTATAGATGTGACCTGTTTAGTATCCTTGTCCACTAACTAATTTGGTATATTCAGTTACTTTTCGAATTTTATGGCTCGACAACATACAACTTTTTTATAGCAAAGGAAAGATCTGGGTGTGAAGGGGTAAATTTTTGTGTGTGTTATAATTTCCATAGCGTCAACGTGTCATTATCAAGTGAAAGCTAATCTCTTTATACTTTCCTGTTTGGTTAATATTATAGCTACATGAGGTGAGTATATTTGTCTTTATTGTATGTTTTCCTCCTCTTAGCTAAATATAGGAAAGTTAGCTGTTCTTGCAATATCTTTTTACTTATCATTGTTCATCAGTTGTTATCACGGGAATCAGTGCTTTGCGGATAACAATGTAATCTTTTTATATTTTCGTATGTGGCAAGAATGATTGTTTTTACTATAATTATATTCCTGCAATGTTATATAACTTTTTAATTCAAGTTATATAAACTACATATGTCTCCCGCGTCGTGGCCATGAATACAATGTTATACGTGAAGAAGTTTATGCTGTATAGAAAGCTTACACACGCAATTCACACAGGTTTTGTTGTAAGAAGTATTAGGTGTTTCTGTTATCCACATTATGTTATTTATTGCATGAATAAGGAATATTTCAATGAATAAACAGGAACTACCAAGTGTAGGTCTCGCAGTCTCTTGTAGCTTCCTTATTTTCTTATGTTCTTATGTTGTTAGGTACACACAAAGTTCCTAAATCTACACACAGCTCATACACACGTCCATGTCATATAAAATACGCACACAGTTAAGACAAATAAACACTAAGGTCAAAGTCATGCATATAACTCACACAGTTCACACATACGTGCCATCGTACACACACACACTCGAGAGAAAAAACAAATGGACAGACACGGCCGAAGTACAAATATGTTCATAAAAAGTTTAAAAACAAGTTAAAAGGTCACCGAATTATTACTACTTTTACAGCGCAAAACGATATACAAACGATAATGAAATTGATGATGGTGATAAGGAGGAGGATATAATAATAATGACAATGACATTGGTGATGATGATGACATTGATGATGACATTGATGATGATGATAATGATAATAGAATAAAAATGATAATAATAATAAAATTTAAAATACTAATGTCTAAGTAATGCAAAAACTAAGTATTTCGACACTTGCATTTGTATTGTATTTTTGCATTTCGAAACTCTCTCTCTCTCTCTCTCTCTAAGGTTACATGTGACATGGCGCGATAAGTTGCCGCTTGTCTTTGGGTGTTTCCATGAATCCTGTTTCATTCGTTTTTGTCTCATTTTTCCTCTTTATTTATGAATATGAATGACCAATACGCAACGCCACGTCTTGATCTGCATGTATAATGAAGCTATGTTGTGAGAAGAGTTCAGTCTTGCTGCGGACCACACACACACACACACTCACACACACACACTCACACACACACACAATCACACACACACACACACACACACACACACACACACACACACACTGTCTCCCTCTATCCAACGTATATAAGACCCCTAAGATGTCAAGTATAAGATACTAAGATACTCGTAAAAGGATATCATTCTTTCTAATTCAACGACTACTAATATTACTAATAAGTATTCTCTGGGCAAGTGGGCCATGTGCTTATACTATGTTACTCATTAAGCTTTCAGAATATTGTGTTGGGTAGGACAGGTGACACCAGGTGATGGAAATTGCATGATCTCTCTCGCAGTGCAGCAGAGGAACGATGTTTATAGGAGAGACAGACACCTCAAGCCTCACAGGGAACACAAGTTACATTACAGTATACTAGCAGAGGGTCAAAACAACGTCGTACAGTAAATTCGCTTCTTCTATTCCCTTCCAAAAGCGCTTTCAGACAATGCTCTGATAAAACCAAGAGGAAATACTTCAGTAAACTCCCTTTATACTGTCAAAATGCGATATTCCGTGTTTAAATGCGCGTTTCCTAGCGGCCTCTATAGTGTTCCATATACCTATAGGAACACCTATAGGTGTTCCATAAATCATAATACGGTCACACCAATACGGGCAGCCTCATCTTGAATAACTGGTCCACCCTCCCCACACCACCTCTCTCGCCTCAGCCACTGACCAAGCACACCACGAGCACCGTACCGTACCGGCCGAGGCCAAAGAATAGACTGTACAGGTTCAGGGAGAAAGTGTAGTAAGCACCAGGCCACGTCAGGTCCAGAAGTGCAACACACATACACACATACACACACACACACACACACACACACACACACACACTGCAGGTGTGTGTGTGTGTGTGTGTGTGTGGTGTGTGTGTGTGTGTGTGTGTGTGTGTGTGTGTGTTTACCTAGTTGTATTTTACAGGGTCTGAGCTACACTCTCTCGTGTGTGCATGTGTGTACTTTCGTCATCACGTATATAGCTGCTGACATTGTGCCCATAAAGTTGTGGGTAAGCTGTGGTGAGGCTGACGACAGCTCCGGGTAGTACAGTGTGTGTGTGTGTGTGTGACTGATAATGTGCGTGCGCTATCACCAAAAGAACAGAAACACTGGATGTGATAACACAAACACACACACACACACACACACATCACTGGAGTCGTCGGCCAATAAAACCCATCTTTCCAATACTAACATCTAAACAACAACAGTTACTATTTCCTTCCTAGGTGGGACCAATGTGAGACTCTTAAGGAACACCTGTATACATATTCAAGGTCTTCATGCAGGTGTTATGGGGCGCACAGGACTAACCCTCACAAACAGAATACTCCTCCTCTTCCTGCTGCTACTTCCTCCTCCCACCTAGGCCTTCTCTGATTTATTACCCTCTCTCTCTCTCTCTCTCTCTCTCTCTCTCTCTCTCTCTCTCTCTCTCTCTCTCTCTCTCTCTCTCTCTCTCTCTCCCTTACATACCTTCTTTTCCAGCTTACTCTGCCTCACAAGTCTTTCAGTGCCTCCTCCATTCCTATCTCTTAATAATCTAGATTATATACCTCCTCCCAGGCCTATACCCATCTCTCTCTCTCTCTCTCTCTCTCCTCCCACTACTTCTCCCAGGCCTATACTCATCTCTCTCTCTCTCTCTCTCTCCTCTCTCTCTCCTCCCGCTCTCATCTCTCTCTCTCTCTCTCCTCATACTCTCCCAGCCTATACCCATCTCTCCTCTCTCTCTCTCTCTCTCTCCTCTCTCTCTCTCTCCCCTCTCCCTTACTCCTTTCCCACCTATCTCCTCTCCTTTACCTTCTTCCTCCTCTCCTTCCCCCTATTCTCATCTTCTCTCTTCTCTCTCTTCTTCTCCATCTCTCCCTTCTCTCTCTCTCTCCCTCTCTTCCTCCTTCTTCTCTAACCTCCTTCCTTTACTCTTTCCTCTACTTTCCCCCCTTTACCTCTTCCTTCTTCCCTTCCCCCAACCCGCCTCTTTTATTCCTACTCATTCTCCTTTCTTCCTTCTATCTCTTCAGTTACTAACCACCACTCTCCTCCCCTTTTACATTTCTTCTGTATTAGATCTAAGCTCATGTTTCTTTCCTGTAATTACATTGCTTTGTGTGTCGAGTAAAAGGCTGTTTACTTGTGTGTGTGTGTGTGTGTGTGTGTGTGTGTGTGTGTGTGTGTGTGTGTGTGTGTGTGTGTGTGTGTGTGTGTGTGTGTGTGTGTTTTTCGATCAATATAAATGAAAAAGAAACACTAAAAGTTTGGTGCTAATGATATTTCAACACATGTTTTTCAAAGCTTTACAGCGAGGTCTTTAACTATTCTATTCTCCTTTCCTTAGTGACTCATGATGATACACACACACACACACACACACACACACACACAGTCTTATTATTCGTTATATTTACACACCAACACCCTCATAAAAAAACCTAACAACATAACCAGTTGCTGCGGGATCGGAGTTTCTTAGGTGAAAGTCGGCATTGGGTAGAGCTTGAAGGGTTAGAGGAAGGGGAGAGGAGGGGAGGAGAAGCACAGTGGGCAGACCACAACCCTCTCCTCCACCCCCCCCCCCCTTCACGGTGGGGAGGAAAGAAAGTGGAGGACAGAGGGGGGCTATTTCCCCTAACCACATCCCCCACCATAAACACGACCCACCCAACCAGATCTCCACAGGTTGTGTACCAGTTTCCACACGTAACCAACATTAATAATTCACTTTCACGTTAGCTGGTCAAGAACAAAGATCTGAGGTGAAGACGTAAAGGTTTCCTAAACAAGGTCAATCACTCAACAGACAGGTATATACATCCACATCCACACGGGCACATATATCCCTACATTAACCCCTTCACGCCCAGATCTTTCCTTTGCTATATAAAATCGTCTGTTGTTAGCCATAAAATTACGAATAGTAACTGAATAACCAAATTAGCAAGTCGAAAAGGATACTAAACAGGTCATATCTATAAAATATTGCTTATAGTCGCTAAGAATTGTTTAATGGTATCCAAATAACAATGGAAATTACGTTCTGGGCCTCAAGGGGTTAACTACTCACATGCCATAACACTCATGGAAAGGGTTAAGTGTGGGCGACAGGTATGGAAGTAAGAGTTAACCATTTTCATCTATAAGAAAATTGAGGAACTTGGCTTGAGGGAATCACAGAGGTACAGAAAAGAAAATACGAAGCCATATTATTGTTTTCATCATTAGTAATTGAAAGTCCCGTACAATACCTCAAAACGTCGCATAATGAATATTGAGTAAATTACAGATGAGAGAAGCTACAGTTTGATTTTTAACCCCTTGAGACCCAGAACGTAATTTCCATTGTCATTTGGGTACCATTAGACGATTTTTAGTGACTATAAGTAATATTTTATACTAGATATGACCTGTTTAGTATCCTTGTCGCTTAACTAAATTGGTATCTTTAGTTACTTTTCGTAATTTTATGGCTAACAACAGACGATTTTTACATAGCAAAGGAAAAATCTGGGTGTGAAGGGGTTAATAAGAGAAGAACGAGACTTGCTCAGAGGAGGTTGGTCTACACTCTACAGACTCCCCGTGCTGCGCTACTGTCGTCACGCACACAGGGAGACCCGCACATAAGAACATAAGAAAATAAGGAAGCTACAAGAGGCCGCGAGACCTACACGAGGTAGTTCCTGTTACTTAACTCTACCTATACCCACCTCTCTTCCCCATCCATGAATTTATCCAGACTCCTTTTAAAGACCCCAATAGACTCCGCATTGACCACCTGACGACTGAGTCCATACCAATCATTCACCACCCTATTTGTGAACCAGTTTCTTCCTATTTCCTTTTTACGCAGCCATGAGAGTCACGACGCTAGGCTTTTATATTTCCAGACAACTTGCTACTCAGTTACTGGTGACATGCATGAAAACGAACGAAATTACTTATGGTATACTAGTGAAAACTGCAAGAAATACATTATATCTATCATGTCCTTGTACAACTGTTGGCATTTATTTGCATTTTTTTGTGGGATAATGAATTTTTTTTTCTGTCTGTCTGTCTGTCTGTCTGTCTGTCTATTGTCTGTCTGTCTGTCTGTCTGTCTGTCTGTCTGTCTGTCTGTCTGTCTGCAGGGAGGGTGAACGGGATGCGGCTGCTTATATAGGGATACGTGGATACGCAACAGTTGTGTACCTGGTTCTCTGTACTTTCACTTCCACAACAGGCATCCGAGTCACTTTACAAAGCAAATAAACAACACTATAATCTTGAAGTAGCGCTCCATTAAGCTCCTTCTTATCAATGTTATCTATGTGTGCCTCCTTCACCACGACACAGCCGACTCCCTCCCTCGCCACGCACCACTGTCACCCTTATCACATGACAACACACTATCGCAATTCATTAACTCTCCTCTAACGCGGCGTCACGATCCCACCACTCACTGTTCCGTGTAAACAAGTGAATGAGTGTAGACGTAATAGATGTATTGGCAGGTGCAGCTCCGATCAATTACAAGGACCACGGCGGACCCTCTATGCAGCCTCACTATAGTCTATTTTTTTATACGTGGCAAAAAATCCTGACCCCTTGCTGCTTACTGACTGATATTTGATGCCAGGAGAAGGGAATACTACGCTTCTTCTAAATTTCAGCTGTATTTTATCATAGTTAACCATATTATCAGGTAAACATAGGCATAACTTTAAGCATGAGACCTTAAGATAACATGGAATTTTTGCCTTGTTATAAAAATAGACCATAAACGTAAGCCATGTTCCCTATGCGCTGTACAATGATACACCTTCGTCAGGCAGGCTCAGGAGGGGGCGTCAAGTTACACAATAATGTCCTCGCAGGCTGCTCCACACCGTTGCTGAGCGTCATCTCACCTGGCCCCTCACCCTTAAGAGTCTGCGTTAAGAGGAGGTGTATTGCCGCGTATACGTGCACTTCAAGGCGTGTGTTCATAACGCACTCGCACAGTCTGTTGTGGATAGTTACTCAACCAATTTATAATGCAAGTGAATAATAACGTATTCTTATCTCAGATGAGTTAGTTTACCAGAGATAAGACCTGCGCACAACAACAGCTGCAACCTCAGAACTCGTGTGCCATGTAACGCCACACCGATAGCTTGTCACACACGACACCAACACCACCGGCCACGCGCCTCACTCGCACCAGCCCGCCACTCCGGTACCGGACAACTGCGACCGGAACAGTGTGGGTATGTGTCAGCGACTGGTGACACTGTGTACTCCGGAGGGCCGCTCCTCACTACACCACACGCTCGCTGCCAGGCACAATTGTATATGATTTAGCGGTGAAGATGACATTTATCTAATTATCAGACATAATTATCAATACGTGGACGGTTGCTATCTACTCAGGTGGCAAATTAACGAGCTCCGCCTGACAGATTGCACCCCGATGTGGACCACTGGGAGGCACGAGATGAATGCCTCTCCCTCGATTTAAAGAAAAAATACATGATTAATGAAATCCTCATATTCACTATCCATCAATATTATGTGTGAGCGCGCGCACGCTTGTAAGGGTGTGCATAAGGCCTTGATCACGCGCTGGCCATACAATCTCCAGCAGTTACAATTCCGTAAAGAGCTTAAATTAAGAGCTCATAGAAACCGATCTTTGGGTAAAGCTGAAACTTTACACCCCACACACCCCATCCCCTTGCTCAAAGAGGATGTAACCGCAACCTCAAAGTAACTGCCCGCGTTTGTCGATGAAAAATCCCTTCATCGGGGATTGAACGCGGGACCTCAGAGTGGTGCGCCATGCTCTTAACCACTGAGCCATACAACATTGTGTGTGTGTGAGTGTGTGTGTGGCGGGGGAAGAGCCCAAACACATGGAACTCAAATGAATTCCAGTGACGGCTTTATGCCACTCGTATAAGCCCTGTAATTACAAACCTTAGTGATACAGAAAAAAAAAATCATAATCTTGCTACACAAAAATGTGGGTGGGGGTGTACCTGCCGAAGACCTAACCTGAAACTTCGATCGACGAAAAGGATTTTCTTGGGAGTATCATATCGCAGATTACTGTTATCTATAATAATATAAGCGAAAGTGTGTGTGTCTGTGTGTCTGTGTGTGTGTGTGTGTGTGTGTGTGTGTGTGTGTGTGTGTGTGTGTGTGTGTGTGTGTGTGTGCGTGCGCGCTATAGGTTCCGCCCCCCGTGGCGCAATCCCATCATATGGCACATTATTGGAACTGGTGTCGAGCAGGGGAAGGTTTTAAGCCCACTTATGAGATGATCCGATCACTTTTTTTTTCTTTTTTTTTAGCAGCCTATTAGCGAGAATTGTGAAAAAAAAGTGGGTTGCGAGAATTGAGGAACCCTTGATGTAGGGTGATGGGTAATGGGTGAGTGAATGGGTGGGGTAATGCGTAATGGGTGTGGGGTGATGGGTGAGTGAATGGATGGGGGGTGATGGGTTGGGGGTGATGGGTGAGGGAATAGGTGGGGGTGATGGGTAATGGGTGAGTGAATGGGTGTGGTGATGGGTAATGGGTGAGTGAATGGGTGGGGGTTGATGGGTAATGGGTGGGTGAATGGGTGGGGGGTGATGGGTAATGGGTGAGTGAATGGGTTGGGGGTGATGTGATTTCAGGAAAGTTAGAAGGGGCTATCTGGAGAGTCTGTGTTTGGTGGGCCTTCGGCCCACCAAACACAGGTGGTGGGCCAAGGGCCCACCAATAGCCCTCCGCAGTAGCTAGCCAAAAAGTCCGCCCGGAGGGCGGCTTTGCGGCTAGTAATCTCTAAAACTAAGAAGTCCACCACTGCACACAACGAACCCCATACGAGCACCACGCCCCTGCCACACACGGACCTGCTACATGATGACGGAGGGAACATACAGGAAATAAATAAATGACTGAAGAAATCCGTCAGACGAATTAACAAAATTAATATATGTACACAGGTGTCACTAGAAGACTCCAGCCTGCGCCACCACGGGCGAGTTACTTAGTTACCTAGTTACTTAGTTGAAGAGGTAAACAAACCCCTGCACGGCAATACCAGCCACAATAGAAAGAGGCGGTATAGGATTACTAACTCTTACAGCGAAAGACGCAGGATTTTCTCTTTCACGTCCTTAGTGGGACATTGATTTCTCTTAACCCCTTGAGGCCCAGAACGCAATTTCCATTGTACTTTGGATACCATTAGACGATTTTAATAGATATAAACAGTTTTTATAGATATGACCTGTTTAGTATCCTTGTCCACTAGCTAATTTGGCATATTAAGATACATTTCGTAATTGTATGGCTAAATATAGACGATTCTATATAGCAAAGGAAAGATTTGGGCGGGAAGGGGTTAATAAGGCCAAAGGCACCTAAGCCGCTTGACTCACCGAACGATACAAATGTTGACCACACAACACTACTGTACGGGTATGGACGCCTTCACAATGAGAAGGATAGGACGTGATAGGTTGAAGGAAAGTGATTTGATACAACCCTGTATACAAAGACACGCAGCCTTCGGATTTTTCTTTTCGTTCTTATGACGAGAGGAAAAAAAATGTCGCATAATGGCCATTTCCAAAAAGCATGTAATGGAAAAGTTACAAATCAAATTCCAGACGTGTCTTGAAACTCTTCTTGTAAAGGAATTCAAATTGACAGGAAGGAGAGAATGAAAAAAAAATCCAAAGGGTTCCAAGGTTAACAAGTGAAAGGGATTAGAGACAACTGTAGCAAGATTATAAAGCCCTCATCAAAACGTCAGTAGCTGTGTACGAGAGAGAGAGAGAGAGAGAGAGAGAGAGAGAGAGAGGAGAGGGGAGAGAGAAGAGAGAGAGAGGAGAGAGAGAGAGGGAGAGAGAGAGAGAGAGAAGAGAGAGAGAGAGAGAGAGAGAGAGAGAGAGGAGAGAGAAGAGAGAGAGAGAGAGAGAGGAGGGAGAGAGGAGAGAGAGAGAGAGGAAGAGAGAGAGAGAGAGAGAGAGAGAGAGAGAGGAGAGAGAGAGAGAGAGAGAGAGAGAGAAGAGAGAGAGAGAGGAGAGAGAGAGAGAGAGAGAGAGAGAGAGAGAGAGAGAGAGAGAGAGAGAGAGAGAGAGAGAGAGAGAGAGAGAGAGAGAGAGAGAGAGAGAGAGAGAGAGAGATATTAAGCAACAATAAACATGTGCCATGACCTCATATGGCCCCTCTTATACCGGGGTGCAGTCAGTTCGTACACAAGTTGTTTCGTACACCAGTAGATTCGTACACTAAAAAGTAGTTTCGTAGTCTATATGAAACCATAGTCTTTTCGTACACTCACCTCAGAGTTGAACTTGATTACTAGAGTTACGATTCGACACCAGGTATGTACGAAAAAACTCAAAATCAGTGTACGATACAACTAACAAAACCTGGGTACGAAACAACTTGTGTACGAAACTCCCTGTAACCTCTTATACTACCAGCTGACCCATTATGGATACAGGTCACCTCATACGACCCCTCTTATACTACCAGCTGACCCATTATGGATACAGGTCACCTCCCTTCTCTTCCAACATGAACCACAAGCCACACTCATTCTCCCCCAAATAGAATCTATAGTCCATTTTTTTTAACAAGGTGAAAAATGTTGCCCCCTTGCTGCTTACTGACTGATATTTGATGCCAGGAGAAGGGAATACTACGCGATCTTCTAAATGTCAGTTGTATTTTATCATAGTTAACCATATTATCAGGTAAACACAGGCATTATTTTAAGCATGGGACCTTAAGATAGATTGGAATTTTTGCCTTGTTAAAAAAAATAGACTATAATCAAATGTGTCAACATGGATGAACGGTCAGGGCTTATCCATCAACTTGACGAGTGACAGGCATCCACGGAGGGGGGAGGGAGGGGAGGGGGAGAAAGGATTAAGGGTGGTTCACACTGAGGTTTTTTCGGCATTTTATCGACCGAGAAGGCGGTCTGGGTCTGGTGTCATGATCGCAATAGGTTTTAAAAAAAAATCACACACCGCTCACTCGGTCTTTTATCGACCGACTTGCCGAGAATTTCGCGCGCCAAATTCAAATAAACGCAGAAGCCAGCACCACCCTCTCCCAAATCACCCCAATTATTGGTATAATTTCGGTATTAGGCACTAAAAACTAACAAATTTAACTTACATCATCGTGCAGATCTTTTCATCCTTAATTTGAATCCCAATTTCCCATGCCAATGGCGATACATATAATACCGAAAATTTTCCATTTTAGCTAGCCATAAACGGTTGTTAGTTTAAATCAGATTATGTTAGGTTAGACGTGGGGTTTGATTTAGTAGAAGATATAAAGGAAAAAGTGAAAAAAGCAATACTACTTCATAATAGGTAAAGTGCGCGAAAACTTATCTATCGCGCGCCAAATACACACAAGCCAGCTACTAGCCCCCTATAGCTCCTAGCGCGACGTGACCCCTGACCCTGCTGCCTGAGACCCTCACTGCCCCTGGGAACAACAACAAGCTCGAGAACGAGCTTGACAGACGACCTACAAAGCGATACTAAAAGCAAAAAAGATCGCAAGAAGAAGAAGAAGAAGATTTGTCGACCGAAACGAATTGCGTGTGTGAACGTAATCTCCGCACTAGCCCGCAAGAGACCGACTTCTCTGTCGACAAAAAATGCCGAAAAAACCTCAGTGAACCAGCCTTTACTGTGCATCAAGCTAATCTGTAAGAGGTCTAAACACCCTAACACACCCTGGTACACCCTAAAAACACCTTAACACTCTAAAAACACCCCAAAGCACCTTAAAACACCCTAATTCACCCTAACAGACCCTGGTACACCCTAAAAACACCCTAACACACCCTGGTACACCCTAAAAACACCTTAACACACCTGGTACCACCCTAAAAACCCTTAACACTCTAAAAACACCCCAAAGCACCTTAAAACACCCTAATTCACCCTAACAGACCTGGTACAACCCTAAAAACACCCTAACACACCCTGGTACACCCTAAAAACACCTTAACACACCTCAACGCACCCTAACTGCCTACCCTTCATGTTCCTTCTTCCTGTAACCATTTCATTTCTTTCCACAACGAAAATATAAAACAACTTCAAGAGCTTTTGTGGGTTTGAAAGTGTAATTATCTTTTTTCTATGAGGTAAATTTAGCACGGTTTTCTCCCTCACTTTTTCTGAAAATTTTGGCCACACGGATTTTTTTCCCCTCTACTTTGAATACCTATGTGTCTTCATCTTCTTTGAAAATCTGTCTGTCTTAGAGAGAGAGAGAGAGAGAGAGAGAGAGAGAGAGAGAGAAGAGAGAGAGAGAGAGAGAGAGAGAGAGAGAGAGAGAGAGAGAGAGAGAGAGAGAGAGAGAGAGAGAGAGAGAGAAGAATTAAGCAACAATAAACATGCCAGCATACTTACGGAAAAAAATGCATCTCTGAATTAGGACAATATTCAAGTCAAGTGACCTTTAAACCAGTATCGTCTTATTGCGAGTAAATTTAAGCACATATTCTTTTTCTTTATCCTCCCGAACAGCAGACAACCTCCTCCAAGGCCGATAATTATAATACTACTGCTTTCCAATATGCCTCTAAACACATAGTAGATGATATAAAGGTAAAGGCTGTGACGGTAAGAAGGGTTTGGTAGTGACGGGCATTGCCATCACACAATCATGCCTTCAGGACGTCACTTCGCTTTAGAGATGGAAAAAACAAAAAAAAGGAAAAATTTGCGAAAAATTTGCCTCATGTGTTGGCATTACCGTCCCAAAAGATTGCTGTCATATGATATTTTTTCCTATTTTTAATAAACATTTTAAGTACCATAGGTAGGCTGGCAATAACTTGTTTACATATGACAAAATAGCACGTGACCAGCTCATTTATACTATTTTTTTCCTTTTTTTTCTAGGTTTTGCTATATTTTTTTGTCTCCGAAAAAAAACCTTTGAAAATATAATAAAACATAATAAAACAAAAACAAAAAATAAAAAACATTATAAAACTTTGACGGCCGTTTCTGGAGTTTCATTTTTGCCTAAGATAATGTCATTCAACCTCTTTCTTCTCTGTCAATTCTTTTCCGATTTGCATCAATTATTTTTTATTTGAAAGCTGACACTTTGTTCTAAGTTCCGGACTGGTCAAAGGTCTGGTAAGTTGAATATCTGATTTTATATTGAAGTTTATGCTATTATGTACGTGAAAAAAAAAAAAAATTGAAAATCGAGGAAACCATAACCAATGAACCTACACCAGAAAAAAAGAATCCAAGTTTGGCACTATACCCAACATTTTTCATAAAAAAATAACCAAGGCAGAACTCCTAATAGCTAGTGTCTAGTAGCGATATGAATAATTGACTAAAATCGCACTAGTATTCAACATAATTATTTTTAATTTATTTATCTACTGATATAATTTAATGAAACTTTATCTGTATACTTGCTATCATGTGCGTTGTACAACTTTCAGTAAAAAAATGAACATCCTAGCTCAATTAGGGAAAAAAGTTGTATGGTAAGCGGAGTGACGTCCTTCAAGGGGACAGCAAACACGTTCTGGTCTATTACGGGTCTAGTACGCAGTAGTTGGGAGGTAAGAAAGCTGACATCTGTGCAAAGGCCAGTTCATTTCCAGCTCTGGGTGACGGAAAACCTAAATTACTTATTAACACACACACACACACACACACACACACACACACACACACACACACACACTCACACATTCACAAAAGAAATGGATAAGTATAGATTCGGAGACCGGACCACATGTTTATAGCTCAGGGTTTACATTCTACATATAGGTAAATGCAAACACATTAACACATAAACACACACACACACACACACACACACAGACACACATACATGACGAATATATAAAATCTGCTCATATCTGCTAGTACAACCTTGTGTGTGTGTGTGTGTGTGTGTCTGTGCCCTTGATGAAACGGGGGTTAGCAGTGGTGAATACTGATCTAAATTACACCTCAAAGCAACTGTAAACAATGTTCCCCCCCCCCCCCCACTACCATTTTTTAAGTCTCTGGTCACCCCTCTCACGCCCTGGGCACATACTTGCACGGGACAATATAAGCGTGGCCACCGAGATGATGTCTCTCGGTGGTCTCGATATAAGACAGCCCTGGCGACGCCTGGCGACGCCCTGGCGACAGTAACGAGAAGAGGACAAGTTGGACAACCCATCCGCCTGACAGCCACGCCTTGAGGCTATCCTCAAGGTCGCGTGCCTCCCCAAACTTGTTCAGGAGCCGCCTAATAATCGCAAGATAACGGTGCTGCTGGTACTACATATGAACGTGTGTGTGGTGTGTGTGTGTGTGTGTGTGTGTGTGTGTGTGTGTGTGTGTGTGTGTGTGTGTGTGTGTGTGTGTGTATTTACCTATATTACAGGTGCTCCTACATCTGTTCAGTGTGTCCCACTGTCCATAATATATATATTTTTTTCATATAATTTTTCAACTCTGGAATCTTCTCACGGACCTGTAGCCGATGGCTCAGGACCGGCAACGGTCCATGGACCGCCACTTTGAGAAGCACTACTCTAGTCTAGAGCAAAGCTGTTCCTCGCAATACGCTGCACGGGGGCATCCATGATCCAGGTACAGTACGTACACTAGGGCTAACAAACACATGAAAACACTACATAACAGAGCGAAGAGAGACGAAATAGGCAGGTTTTATAAGCACATCCCTCACGACTCAAGATACAAAACGATTTTTTCGAAGCACAATGTCTATGACGTAAAGCTGATTCATAACTCTTTTCTTCCATTCATTTTATATGGAAGGCGAAAAATCAAGAACAAAATAACTCTACGCACATCACATATCACGCATTACACACACACACACACAATTATATTCTATACTCAGACCACCTCAAGTTGGTCTCGCGGGTGGAGCGGCTCAAGTCCGCGGGGGGTCCCACATACCCCACTACTCGGCCGGGGCACCACCCTCCTCCCTCATCTTCTGGGGAAATTTTCTGACCTCAGTGGAGGGACCAAAAGGGAAAAGGAGGGGGAAAAGGGGGGGGAAAGGGGAGGGAGAGAGGGAGGGAGGGGAGGGAGGGAGGGGAAGGAAGGGAGGGAAGGAAGGGAGGGGGGGAGGGAGAGAAAGGAAGGGGAAAGGAGGAGGGAAAGGGGGGAAGGAAGGGAGGAAGGGGAAGAAGGGGGGGAAGGAGGGAAGGAGGGAAGGAAGGGGGGAGAGAGGGGAAAAAAAAGGGAAAGGAGAGAAGGGGGGAAGGGGGGGGGAGGAGGAAAGGGGGAGGGAAGGGGGGAAGGAGGAGGGGGGAAAGGAAGGGAGGGAGGAGGGAGGGGGGGAAGGAGGGAAGGGGGGAGGGGGGGGGAAAGGGAAAGGGGGGGAAGGGAGGGGGGAAGGGGGGAAAAGGGGGGGAAGGGAAGGAAGGGGGGAAAAGGGGGGGGGGGGAGGGAAGGGAGGGAAGGAGGGAGGGAGGGAAGGGGGAAGGAGGGGAAAGGGAGGGAAAAAAGGGAGGGGGAGGGAGGGAGGGAAGGAAGGGGGGAGGGAGGGGGGAGGGAAAGAGGGAGGGAAAGGAAAGGGGGGGGGGGAAGGGGGAGGAAGGAGGGGGGAAGGGGGGAGGGAAAAAGGGGGGAAAAGGAGGAAAGGGGATGGAGGAAGGAGGAAAAAAAGGGGGGAAAGGAAGGGGGGGAAGGAAGGGGGGGGGGGAGGGAGGGGGGGAAAGGGGGGGAAGGAAGGGAAAGGGGGGGGGAAGGGAGGGGGGAGGAGGGGGGGAAGGGAGGGGGGGGAGGGAGAGAAGGGGAAGGGAAGAAGGGGGAAGGGGGAAGGAAGAGGGGGGGGGGTTTGAGGTTACTCAGACTTCCCGCGAAAACGGCATGGGCTCCAGCCAAGGTAAGGAAGGTAGACAGACTCTTTTGTTTTCCCAAATAAAAATCGAAGCCATTCCAAAACCCATGAGCCGTTTATAAAACTATATTTTAAAAATAGTTAATGTAATATGGGTAGGGACAGGGTCCTCGTCAGCCTTTTAACGTAAATGAAAAAACCGCAGTAATCTACCCCCCCCACCCCGAGACCAATTTTGGGTGGTGTGACTATAGGTAATATTTTTTTTTGTAATTGTTGTTGGTAATGGGGGGGTTGTATTTTTGGGGTTAAACGGTTTTGGATCCTTATCTTTAAATATATTGTACTTCTTTTTTACATACTACTTTTATATATTCCTCTGTTTTTTTACGGGGTGGCATCAGGGGACCGACGGATTTTTCACAGGGGGATCTGCACCCCTATTTGATCTCAAAAAGGCTTTTTGACTAGTCCATCGTGATCATTTTTGGGATCTTCTGCCTTCGGGGACCCCTGCAAGGATATTTGGTTTGAAAACCCGGTCTGTATTCGGGGGACTGAGGTGCTTTGAAGTGTGGGGCGGGTTCCATTTTTTCCTGTTATACAGGAGTGAGGCAAGGGGTGCCCTTGGCCCCATCACTTTTCAACGCTTGTATGGACTGGGAATTTGGGGTACGCCGAAAGGGCCAAGAAAGTGAAAAAAAGATTATTTCAAATTTTTGCAGGGTTTTTTTTTATGTAAATTTTGAATTTTAAGGGGGGTTTCCCCTTTAACTTTTTGGGTTTGAGCACTTCTTGCTATCAAAAATGGACTTCTATATTTATATGCAAAACATAGCTTAAAATGCGATTTTTATAGTAAAGAATTTCTCAAAAGCAAAAAAAGAAGGAGAAAAATCGTCTTAGAATTCCATTTACATAGGAAATTGCATGCCAAAGTTGAAATTTTTTTTTTGTTATAAAGGAAAACCTAACCGGGTACAAAAAGTTTGGGTTTGGGTTTCGTGGGGGAAAAAGGGCGTCCAGGGCATGGTGCCCGACAGATGGGAAAACTGCCCCAAGGGTTTTCAGGGAGGAGCATAGTCAGTGACAAGGAGCCCTCTGGAAGGTACCTTTGGCACTTTTGGGGTGCCCCTGGGGGTTTTGGGGGGTTTTTTTTGTGGTGACACCGACTCCCCCACCCACGCCCCACGCGGGCCAACTAGGCCCCCGGGGGGAAAAGGGGCCAGGCCCCTTTTAGAAATGGGGACCAACTCCCGGGGTATATCGGGTTTCCAAAAAAACGGGCCCCTGGATTATCACCCCCGGGAAAGGGCCACCCCTCTGAAACCTGGCCACGGCCCAGTTGGGGCCCGCGTTTCCAGGGGTAATGCAGTCAAAGCAGGGGGTTCAGAGGGAGTCCAGGGGGTGAATTCTCAGGAGATACCGGGGTTATCCTGGTCAACATTTCCACTACCAGCAGGGCTCCTACCGCGGTCCAGGGGTGAAGCGGGGCGTTTCCCCGTCCGACTGCAGGAGATCAGTTGGCAAAGGGGTCCCACCAGATGGCTCACCACAGCCCAGCGTCATGTACATTGGACCAGAAAACTGGCTGACTGGCAAAAAACTGAACACCCTGGAAATCTTGTCAATATGCCTGCAGGGGGTTTCTTCAAACTCTAAATACGACATCAAATTTTACCAAGATAAGGACGGCCCCAAAACTCCCAGCCTCAAGTGATGAGGTCCAGCCCCAAAAAGGTCCAAACAGCGTGACCTTCTACGGCGGACAGGACATCATTTGCACACTCAGATGTGTCCTCGTCTCGCTATGGGGAGCAGAGTGAGGGGACCGTAGGTTCGCCGTGCCCAGATTTTGAAACTGAGAGCTGGGGAGGAGTAGGGGCCCAGTGTAAGACCTCCATACACCCAAGCTGAGCTTTCACCCCACTTTCGAAAACACAGCTGGAGCCTGGCCAGGCACGAGCCGGGACAGTTCACTGTGGGGGATCAATCCCGAGATCCTGGGAAGCCCTACGAGGTTTCCCGGGGTTCTCTTCCACACTCAGAGCACCAAAGAGTCGGAAAACAGGTGACAGAGGCTGCGGAGCAGTGGGGGGGCAGCAGGGCCCGAGACGGGTTTCATCCGGGTCGGGCCCCCCACCGGGAGACATGCCCCGTTAAAGGGCTAAGAAGGAAAGATGGACACGTTCTAGGCCCAAAGTAGGCTGTGACACGGATGTAGTGCCTGAAACCAATGATCAGAAAGAGCTTACCACCCTAGTCATTTGGAAATCATTTGGGCATGATGCAATACACAGGACCAAAACCCGGGCACTGCGTACTCTTTAAGCATTATTCGATAAGAGTCAATATAAAAGTGCGTTTTGCATAGTAAGAATTGCTCAAATGCAAAAAAGGAAAGAGATAAAACGTATTGAATTCCATTTTCATAGGAAAATTTGGCATGCCAAAGTTTAGAAAAAGAATTTTTTTTATACGGGGTACCCTTTCTGGGGAGGACAAGGGTTTTTAAACAAATGATGTGGAGCAATATCCCTCGGCAACACCAAGATCACTGATCTTGTTTTTGCCGAAAATGCGAATTTGCTGACCTTTGGAGGGCCTGGGTGATGGCCTCGAGGGCCCCCCCACGAGGAGAAAGTCTTTTTGGGCTTTAGGTCTCCTGGGTTTAAAACCAGGTCCGGGGTTTTTAGATTTACTAGATGAAGCGTACGTCTGTTCATGCGTGCGGTGAGGCATTGAATCTTGGAAAGTTTTTCTACTTTGGTAGCGCAGTCCCTAAAGACGGCGGGTCACGTCAAAAGTCTTACGGCGGATTGGGTAGCCCCGGGCTATGGACTCGCTCGGGGAGTATTTGGCGTTGTCGGACCTGTGCAGGAGGACAAAGATCCCGGGTCTTCAAGTCGTTTTGGCCCCGTCTTCATGTGATTTTGGGGAAAATGGACATAAAAAGTGACTTGAAGAACAATCAATGCCTTTTGGATAAGTTTCCTTCGCAGAATCTCGCTGGGTGATTCGGTCAAATCAGCGATTGCCCCGGGACGAAAGAGGCCTATTCCTGCTAGTCCATCAAAGCCAACTTCGGCTATTGGGCTGTGGCCGACCCCGAAACCGTTTTCCCCCCCGGGTTGATCTGAAAGACAATCCGCGTGGAGGAGGGCCCAAGGGGGGCCCAAAGGCTCGTGGCGGGGGGAAGTTGTGTTTTTTGTCGAGAGCTCTTGGTATGGGGAAAAGGGGCCTGCTGGGGACTCGGCGGGGGGACCCCCGGGAGGGGGGCGTCTTTTTAAAGGTTTTGGCGAGGCGACGCGCCCCCGGCATATGCCCCCCAATGATTGTTGATTGATGCATGGTAAGTGTTAGTTTCCCTGAGCCTATTCAACTTGGTTATACACGATAAGAAATATCTACATATTTCTGGGTATCCTAAGCTTACTTAGCTATAGATGCTAGAAAATTGAAATACAAGCTTCTCTGAGTCTACGTAACAGAATAAGAATATGTACCACTATGTTCTTTTAAATGCGATACAATATACTGTTTCCCGCTCGTCATACCTACAGTATATTCTAAACCCCGTAATTACCCCCCCCCCCTAACAGCAGCGAACACCTTGATGCAGGGTTACTGCTTAAAGATGATGACATAGCTTCATATAATTGGAAGGATTCATATTCTAAGGATGCAAACAAGACTTATTAAATTTTGCACAAGAAATAGAAACCCCAGAAGGAAAACCAAGACAATAAAAATTTAGTATAACACCCAACATCGCGACGACACGCTGCGAGGAGCTGCTCGTTGATAAGTAAATGACTTGTGATTTGTGAAGTTGTCCCGCTATCTGAAGCCACCACTGTCAGCAACTTCTTAGCCAGTCCCGGCAGATAGGTTTTAGATAGGTAAACATTGTGGGTTTATACGTACAAGCATGAAATTTGGCACAGTCATAGATAATAGTCTAATGAATAATTCCAGATATGGACCCACCGCGAAAACGTCCTATGGTAGCCGTGGCGGCCATTTTACAAAATGGCCGCTTTTAGTCTAGTGGCTAGATAGGGGTCTCGTGCACCCCCCCCGGAATATATTTCTCATTGGTGTCTATAGATAGGAAACAATGTGTAGAAAGTTATTCACTATGTTAAATAGTTGAAAAAATGTCCCACGTATCATTTTTATGCAAATTAGTGCCGCCATTACCAAAAACTCTATATTCGCCTATATCTCGGCCAATATTGCAGATAACTGAGCAAATAAGGTGTCTAGACCTATGTTTTGAGGGACAAGGATTTATATAAAACCATTTAAAATGTGATCTGTTACACCAAAGGGGTTTTGGATTAACCTTTAGAAATACATTTATTAGTGTCCATGTAGTGAGTGATAATAAAGTTTTTATTAATTTATTGCAACTTGTTATCGTATCCTATTTGTCCTCATATCTTATCATATCTTTTTTTTTCAGTTGGTGTTTCGAACAGCGAAATGTCTAAGAGTTATCAGCTAGTGGATCCACTGCAACCTGGACAATCAAAGGCGCAGGTACAGACGGATTGGAACAAGTGCGTTTTGTGCCAAAAAATCACACGGGGAAGTTTGCAATGCCAGCAGAATCAAAACGGCACGATGTTGGAGTTGGTTATTCTACCATTGCCTTTCAACATCAGACGTTTCAATAAACTTCACGAATTACCGATGCCCCCTTAGAATTAGGACGCCTTGATGACGGGAATGGCATTGAGCTACGTTTCTGGAGAACAATCCCAAAGTGGCACAAATCCTGCCATACAAAATTCAATAATATAAAACTACAACGAGCAGAAATAAGGAAATGCACACAGGGTTTGCGACCCTGATGCTACTACATACAAGAAATACCACTCGTCAAGTCGCTCACTTTGAAGTGGCAGCATCGGATGTCTGTTTTTTATGCGAAGATGTGTCAACTTCCGACCACTCCGGGAGGCATCAACTTTTCGTCTAGACTCCGCGTACGAAGATGGCATTAGACCTGCAGGACGAGAGGCTACTTGCAAAATTGAGTGCTGGGGACATGGTCGCACAAGATGCAAATATCATCCAAGGTGTCTTTTCACTTTACAACAAAATAAATCATTACAAGATAAACAAAAGATGGACACAACTGATAAATCAACCATGGGCTTGCACTAGCCGAGTTGCTGTCATTTATCGATGAAACAAGAATAGATAAAGAGCATGCCCCTGTCTTTAAACTTGCAGATCTCGTCAAACTTTATTCTAATCGTCTAGAACAACTTGGAGTGGAGCAGCATGTCAGACAACATAGCCCCAGAGTTAAAAAATCGTATCCTGGCCCAAATCCAATACCTTTCGGCTCATAAGAAGGGGGTGATATACTACTTTCATTTGATAAGATGTAGGACCTGCCCTCCGTAAAGTCTGCAAAAAGACTACGATGACGAAGCCATATGTCTTGCAAGGGCAGCGAAAGATAGTACGTAAGAAATGTTCCAAACTCAGCTACATTCACAGGTTCATTTGATGAGGACTGCCAAGTAAAATCAGTACCTCAGTCACTGTTTACTTTGGTGGCCATGATCCTCGACGGCCCCAACATCAAGTCTCAAACAGGTGTGGTGTAACCCAAGCAACCCTCAGCACAGCTTCAGTTGTTGGGAGTACAATAGCTCCATCCGTCGCAGAGTGGGTAGTACTACTGTGCGTTACAACAAAGACAGAGAAAACCCCATTGCCCATCTACGTGGGACTCACAGTCCATGCAAGGACCCCTGAAACGTGACCTCATTGAGATGCTGTTTGATCTCGGACTGTCCATCTCCTATGACCGAGTGAGGCAATCTCCACATCCATGGAAACCGAGTGTGTGAGCAGTATCACCCAGATGAGGTAGTGTGTCCCCCAATCTACGCGAGGGCTTATTAACAACGGCAGCGGTTGATAATATAGACCACAATCCGACTCCACAACGTCGACAGATTCCTTTCACGGTACTGGGATATTCACTATTTCAGCACCCCAGTCTGCAAAATAATGGGACGGACCGCAGGGAACACAGCGGTCCTTTAACAGCCAGTAAAATATTACTAAACCAGGCATTTTAATGATTATGACGAAAGTGTATTTATCTCTTAGCCACCAAATAATTTGCTCAGTTACTAAATTTGTTACTTTTAAGTCAGGCAGATAGGTGTATCCATCATAAAATTGTGGGTTTATACGTACAAGCATGAAATTTGGCAGTTCATAGATAATAGTGGTTTACTTAAAATAAATATGTACTTACCTGTCAACTAGTTAATTTGGTCCTGTAATTTCACTGTAAACATTGACTCCTGAACGCGGAGGTTCCGAAATTTGATGAGTCAGCACTTATTACGCTCCGTGGTGGGTTAATTGACATTGCTGGCACACACAAATGCAAATTGTGGTCATTTGGAGAATACAATTATAGCATATATGTTATCTAGAGTCATTTCATTAGAACATAGAGAAGCATTTGTGTCGTCCGGTTAAAAATAATCGCGGTCCAAAACGGTCATTTTGTAAAATGGCCGCCACGGCTACCATAGACGTTTTCGCGGTGGGTCCATATCTGGAATTATTCATTAGATATTATCTATGACTGCCAAATTTCATGCTTGTACGTGTAAACCCACAATTCTTATGATGGATACACCTATCTGCCTGATACCGTGGGACGTGTTGAATTACCATATTACTTCGTACTAGGGGAAAAAACACGGGAAATGGCAAGTTGGTGCCTGATTGCCTAACATGATTCGTCGCAGGAGCTCATCACTCAGTCAGACCACACACACACCCTTTACACATTCGGTGCACCTAGGGTAGCTGCTACACATGAAACTGAGCTAATCAATTCTGCCACTGAATACGATATATGACAGTAAAAAAAATATTGCAGGCTTATACATAGATCTACTAACCAAAAACACTTTTTCCTTAATTATTTATCTATTATTCATATATTTTCAGGAGGACGCGGGGCGCGGTTCCAAAGCTAAATCTTTCTCTGAACAACTGGTACTTGTTGGAGTAACAACCTATCTGAACTGCTTTTGGTTCATCCCACCGTGGCCGGCAGTTTCCAGTACGTATTGTAGTACTTCTAAAGACTAAGATAACGCTGGGATATCAGTTCCTCCAAGCCTACCTATCACAAACACTCTACTTTGGTGACATCACAGATAACACTTGGCAGCCGCAGACGGAGTGAATCAAGCAGGATCACTGACAAGTGACAACACGGCTTCACACATCATGCTCCACCAGACACACTATAAGTTGTCTGGGTGTAGTCGTGATGGAGCACTTATGTAAAGCGGGCGGGCACGCACACACACACACACAAAGGTACTCACCATTAGATGACTTGATGTCTTAAAAGCTGTGAATATCAAGAGAAAGGCTGTGCTTTGTAAAACAACCCATACAGCATGGCAGACCTGCAGGAGGCCTTGCCTGCTTCTTTATTCATGCCTGATCTGCTTGTCTCTACGAATCTATCCTAATCATGTAGTACCTAAATTGAACGGAAAAAAAAAAAAAAAAGTCAGGAAACATAAAAAGTAAAATTAAATTAATTAATATCAATTACGGTACGTATTACAGTCAAGTAGTGATAGTGCCTGGAGGAGGAGGAGGAGGGGCCAGAGGGTGGTGGGGGAGGGAAGCAGCTGTAGGGGGGGCTGAGGGTGTGGGGGAAGCTGTAGGGGGGCTGAGGGGGTGCTAGGGCAAGTTCATGCGGGATGTGAGCCCCCTCCTTTCCCTACTGCCAGGAGAGCTACTACTACTACGCATTTGGTTATGCCAACATAACATCTAAAAGGATGATCGTAATGGTTAAGTAATCTTATTAGTATTTTTGTACATAACTAATACAGAGGTTTACAATAGGCCTACACACTGATTACATCCTGTATCATTCGGATACTAACCGTGGTCTTCCTAAGGATAATACTTACTATGGCATGTCCCACGCCGCTTACACAACACACACACCATTAGCAACGAGCATAACTACACTCCTGGTGCTATCACTACTCCCTTCCATGTTCCCGCTGCTACCACAATCACTGAGGCAACAACACTGATGAGGACAGGCGATGGATACCCAGGCCAGGCACAGAGGGATGAACAAAGGCCATGCAAGCTCACACGCACCCATGCACAGTGGCAGGCGATGGTACTTACTGCCATGATGCCGTTGGTGTTGAAGGAAGTGAACACAAGTAAGAATGAAAGGCCCAGAGTCAGAATGTTACCGAAGGCCTTCCTGTCTTGCCTCCGTGCGCGCTGCTCTGACTCGGACTCATGGGCTGAATATGAGTCCTCGGGCGCACATTCCACGGCATGTTGGTCCGGCTCGCCTCCGCCGGATCAAGCATCAAGGGCCGCAAGTCATCCATGTCCGCAGTGGGAAAACTCTTGCGGCGCCGAAAGTTATACATAGTTATTGTTCATCAACGTATTCTGTAGAACTTCACTGAACGTATTGAAGGAACACATTGTTCTTGTTCCTTTCTTTGTTTTCATTTATACAAAGTCCAGTGTTTCCTGTATCTGAACAACAGATATATATCTTTTAGTATTTTACACTTATGAATCTTCCAAACACGTGGTAAATGCACAAATACGGCGAAGAAACGATGCGAACGCTTAACCCTTGAGACCCATAACGTAATTTCCATTATAATTTGACCACCACCAGACGATTTTTAGTGAATATAAGCAATGTTTTTATAGATATGACTTATTTAGTATCCTTTTAGACAAGCTAATTTTGTATAATAAGTGACTTTTCGTAATTTTATGGCTCGACAAACATACATTTTTTTATAGCCAAGGAAAGATCTTGGCGTGAAGGGGTCAAGAGCAGGCACAACGCACACAATCAATGTGTAAATGAAATGTTGCAGTAAACAATACAAGCGTGATCTTTATGATAAACTTGAGACATTCTGCCTATACTATAAATGTGTATTATATACGTTTCAGTAATCTGCAGTATCAAACACATGTGTGTGTTTTAATATAAGAATACTCAATTTCATGTAAGTTCACTATGAGGACGCATTCTTCTATCAACAATGGACAATATTAATTTCACTTACATCGGTGTATCATTCAATGCGTGGTGAGGATGTATTTTTTATCTATTCCATATCTTTCTTTTATACCTACTTGATTTCATATGATAAAGCTCCCTTCACACATTCCATAATCAAACCACGATAGCGCCACTAATTTAATTATTGGCGCTATCGTGAAATTGGATTTTTTTTTTTTTTTTTTTTTTTTTTATAATATATATATATATATATATAATATATATATTTTTTTTTTGTTTTCTATTCTTTATATCATATATTTATTTTTTTATTTTTTGATATTTATATTTTTATATATATTTTTATTATTATCATTATTATATACACACACTATATATATATATATATATATATATATATATATATAATATATATATATATATATCCCCATATATATATATATATTAATATATATATATATATATATATATTATATATATATATATATATATATATATATATATAAAACAAATTTTGGCCCCCCCCTTTTCAATTTTCTGGGTACGCCACTGCCTCCAATGATTGATGATTGATTGATTTAGAAGTAGCCTGTCAATTTAAGTGGCAAACCTTCAAATTGCACTTAATGTTCAATGGCAGGGGTCGGCAACCTCCGGCCGCGGGCCAGATCCGGCCCGCAGAGTCCGGACTCATGGCCCGTCACCCTGCTTGATATTATATAAACAATCCGGCCCGCAACAGCCTAGCCAACTAAATGAGTAAGTCGGCACCTCTCGACGTGATCGCGGCGGGTAGCGCGGGGCAAATTTGCACGACTGAGATCTTTACCACAGAAGCACCACGGAAAATCGCCAGGGAGAAAATGACTACATGGCAACACGCGATCATGTCGAGAGGCGCCGACGTGGGACTGGCCACTATCGTGGCATCTGGCAACTCTGCATTACACGTGACGTCCCATGAGCAGTCTTCCCTCACCACCAAACGGTCACGCCAGCGGCCAGTCTCCGTAGGAGTTCGTACTGAGAAGAGGCATGCATCAAACTTTTAGTCTGAAATGTACTTTATCATTAGGGAATGTGGATAATATAAAGTGCATTTCTCGCTGCTACTTCTCTCTCTCTCTCTCTCTCTCTTCATTCACCCACTTCACCCAGCCTCCAAGCTCACAACCACATTCACGCTCACTAGTTACTTGTATTGGTAGGTCCTGTCCCGCCCGCCCGCCCAAATCAGACAATGGCTTACTGAGCCTTACTCAAAACACATGCGCGCACACTCAAACACGCTCATTCAAACACACGCACGCCCACGCCCAACGCAGGGGCGTAGCACTATATTTGTCACAAAATACTGTGTGGACGTCTGTATCGTAATTTTAATTATTGTATGCATTTTTTTTATTATGTAAAAGTCTTGCATGTATTCGTGTCTAACATGTGGATCATTATTTCGCACATTGTGCTTATTCTATATTTTTCTTTCTTTTTAGCCAATCATCATGTCTGCAATTGTTAAGAAGAAGAAAGTGGACCTCGAGTGTCGGGACTTCAACCCTGAGTGGGAGAAGTACTTTTTCACTGAACGCTTTGGACAGGCCCAGTGCCTCATTTGCTTGAAGACTGTGGCTGTCCTCAAAGAGTATAATATGCGCCACCACTGGGAGACACAGCACCAAGCATCGAGCTTTGCATCGATGTCTGCTGCCGAGAGGAAGGAGGCCATTGTCAAACTGTCAGGCAACCTGCAGAAAAGCACTTCACTCTTCCATAAGCAGACTACTGAGGCTGACAGTGACGCGCGCCACCTATGAGGTTTCCCGCCTCCTTGCTCGCCGGATGAAGCCATTCACAGACGGGGACTTTATCAAGGAGTGCATCATGGTTGTGATAGATTCCCTCTGTCCTGAAAAGCGTTCTGCCTTTGAAAGTGTGAGCCTTTCACCCCGCACTGTTGTCGTCGCATTGAGGAGATGTCAGACAGCTGTGAACGACTCGCTTAAGACCTGTTGCTCAAATTTCGATGCCTTCTCTCTCGCTCTTGATGAGAGCACAGACATGAGGACACAGCCCAGCTGGCGATTTTCATTCGTGGAGTCACTGCTGCCCTTCAGGTTTATGAGGAGTTTCTCCAGCTTGTTCCATTGCACGGCACCACCACTGGGCAAGACATCTTCGACGCCGTGCTTCAGTGTGTGAAGCAACACTCCTCGACCTGTCCCGTCTCATGGCGTGACGACGACGGTGCCCCAGCAATGACTGGAAGAAAGAAGAAGGGTGCCGCTCACTGCTAGTGCTCACTGTGAGGCCGCCGGACACACCCAGCCCATCCACAAGGTGCACTGCATCATCCACCAAGAATCCCTGTGCTCCAAGTCTGCCAACCTTACTGATGTCATGTCTGTAGTCATGAAGGTTGTCAACTCCATCCTCTCCCGCAGCCTTAACCACCGCCAGTTCCAGGCACTAACGGACGAAGTCAACGCACACTATGGTGACCTGCTTTACTTCTGTGAGGTCCCTGGTTGAGTCATGGAGCCATGCTGTCCCGCGTGTGCGACCTGCAGCAGGAGATCGCCACCTTCCTCCGTCAAAAGAACCTCCCCGGTGCTGATCATTTTTTCCAACCCGCAATGGCTTGCTCGTCTGGCCCTGCTCACAGATATCACTACGCACCTAAATGACCTCAATGTGAAGCTGCAATGCAAAAACATTCTAGTACAGACATGTATTCGCACATCACGCCTTCGAGGTAAAGCTGCGCTTGTGGGAGGCTCAACTGGCTGCTGGTCAGTTTATGCATTTTCCTCGTATTGCGGCTTGTGCACCTGATGACGTGGACCTGAACACTTGTGTTGGTGTTGTCACCTCTTTGCGGGAGGAATTTTGCCTCCCGTTTCACAGGTGTCAGGCCCACTGGCTTCATTCAAGCTGTTCACCTCCCCCTTTGACATCCCTGTGGACGAAACCTCTGCCCCCCTGCAGATGGAGTTGGTGGAGCTTCAGTGTAATGACGAACTGAAGGCAAAGTACCGTACCGCTTCTCCACTGTCCTTCTTCCGTGACCTCGTCCTCCCTTCTAACAAATTCCAAATTACATTGAGCATGTAAAAGCCATCGTTGCCATGTTTGGCAGCACTTACTGTTGTGAACAACTCTTTTCAAAAATGATATATAGATAGATAGATACATAGATATTTTATTGTCCACAAAAATGCATACAAAAAAATTACATAATATACAAAAAATTACTCCTGGACCAGAAATTTACTCTAATCAGTAATCAACAAAAGTATCAAGGGTCTAAAAAATGTTAATGGGAACCGATGTGGCGCCTTAGTATTTTTTTTTTTACATAAAAACAATATATATATACTTCCACATATACAAAGTCTCGCATTCGCTCCAGCTAAGTGACCGCCACCTCAATGCCATTCTGCTCTTGTCTACCTCATCAATCGATCCAGACATTGAATCACTTCTCCATGGCAAACAGCACCAACCATCCACTAATTTGCATGTCTCTTGATAAAACTGTTTCTGCAGTCACTGATTTGCATGTTTTTCAATAAATTTCTGTAATCTAGTCACTGGTTTGCCTGCTTTTCTATAAAAAAATTGTATATTGTCACTTTGGGTTCTCTTTGGCACTCCGGCCCGCAGGCTACTCCTACAAGCTTCTCTGGCCCTCGCACTGAAAAGGTTGCCGACCCTGTTCTATGGCATACCTATCAGAGTTGAAAATGAGTGTTGGAATGGTAATATTTCAATTTCGGCAACTGTTTAACATAATTTTTGACAAGGTGGTGTCTTATCATTCGCAACAAGTTTTCTAGTGACAGTCCAAAGAAATTTAATACTTTTGTCTATGAAATCAGACCTCTATTGTACCCGTCATCTGCTGACCCACAGCAAAAGTACTCTCACCAATCTAGCTAATCAAGACAAGATTACGGTATCGGATTCTTGATCCGATCCGGATCCGGATCTAGCTAATCCAATACAAGATTATCACTGTGGTGATAATCTTGACAAACCGGAAACTCTCGCCGACGTAAGGGTTAGGTTAGGTTTCGGCAAGTTGGGTTAGGTTAGGTATACAGAAACTCAAGTAAAAGCTTAATAGATATATGTTAAAGTAATCGTCCAGACCCAATTTTTTTTGCCGAATTATGTTGAATGTACATTCAAAACACCTAATCCACCAAAATAATTGATTTCAGGCCTTATTTCCGTAAAAACACGACTTTTGTAAAAAGCGCGCGAAAAAAAAAATCTTCCCTCCAACAGGGCTACGATTGTTATTGATGACGTCAGAACAGGGACGCCCGCAGACACTCTGTCTGACACCTGTCGGCAAATGTTATGATGAGCGATTGTACTTCGGTGTCAGACAGTGAATCTGTCGCTGTGACATCTAGAGAACGATGCTCAATCTGACACCGAAAGAAATGACGCTGGTCGCGTATACTATGAGGAAAACGAACCTCAGATTGTCATGGAATCCTATGTTTGAGCCCGAGTACGAGGTGGATGAACAGGTGTTAGCAGAGCCTGAGGTTCAGCAGGAGGACCTGGCACTTCTCCAAAACATGGATTGGTAAATAAGATTAAACCATGTGTGTGTGGGAATCACAATGAAGGTACTTTCGAGAAATCCTATGGTTAGTTTTGGAGCTACAGTCAAACGTCATTACTCGGAAACCACATACTAGTATTAACTACAGCATAGAGTTGGAAAATATGCGGGCGGGAAGGCAGAAAGTGTGACAGCCACACCAACACCAAAAGGGTCTTCCACACAGGGCACGCCCACTCCACAACTGGTTTACTTGGTCTTGTTAAGAGGCAAAGCCTCACAGTCGTGGTGGTCCACCGCTGCTGCCAGTCCTGGCGTCCCTGTCTAACAGGGCCACTTGGTCTGGTATAGTGTTGGACTGAGTCAGTCTTACGGGGGGGCGCCGTTTCTCAACACAACTGCTCGCCCCAACACACTATAGGCGTGTATCACCCTACACACGCCACTCCTTTCCGTGTGCAAACTTTTCTCGAAAGGCACAGCTGTCTTGCTGCACCCATAAAGGATGCATGCATGTGGCATATAGCAAAAAAAATCATCAGAAACACCCAAATATCTTCAAGTACTATATTTATCTCTGTGTTTACGTGCCTCTCTGATCAGCGCGGGAAGATGAGCTCCCTGATGGTACGTCACCGAGCCTGAGCCTGAGCGTCTGCAAACCTTGAGAGCGTTTTGAAAACTCGGGGAATTTGCAGATTTGATTGCGGATTATTTAAAAACGGCTGACTGGATACAAAAAGTGACGACGTGTTGTTGATATACTCGTTAATGGCTATGATTTGATTGCATTAAATCAGGAATGATGAAATGGTCTGGACGATTACTTTAAGTCGTCTAAAATAGGAACACTTGACAACAGTCCAGCAGCAACTAGCTTAACCTGGAAGTGGAGTATATACAATGTTTTGGGTTAATTTGGGTCACTGAGTCCATAAATAATAAGAATCCGCTTGATGACACCCTGTCACCTTTGGGCATTTTTTCTAATTTGCATAAACCAAGATGGCCGCCATTGTTCTACTGAATATACTATACTTAAGATATCTCGGCTTTTAGAAGGGATTTTAAAACAATCTAAAATGTTTTAACGGGGCTTTAAGACATTAGGAACCAATGGAATAGCTTTTATTATGATTTGACAACTCCTTCATTTGCATAAATCCAAGATGGCCGCCGTCAAACCTCTCGGGAGACCGGTTTCATGTCACCACGTTATCTAATTATATTTTTCAGTGAACGTGGATAAGACTGTCGCCATTGGGACCAAAAATGAAGAATTCGAGGGTTCTTGGCCAGATGGCTTCTACAATCCCATTTCAAAGAAGACGGTGACAATGCAAGTAACAAAGAAGCATGTGAATATTGGTACAGCAAAGTTGTTCAATACCACCTTCTCTTATCACGAGTCATAGGACTCCAGGCTAGCTGCCGTGACACAATAGACATCAAGACATTACTATCGTATGAGCTATCCCCGGTGCCTACATCGATGTTCAACGACTCGGGTGACATAAGAACGGGAAAGGCTAAGGCACAGTTGAAGAAGCAACTACAAGTTGAGATGTCATCAAGAAACGTATTACCCAAAGTCAAATGTAGGGTGCTAGATGGTTCAGCTGTCCTCTGGGTGATACACTGGCCAGCGAATGGGACAGTCCGCAACTTTGTTGTGAACTTCAAAACAGTACATCCAACAGAAACTTAGTTCTAGCGATGTCTATCTCGTGTTCGACAGGTACCAGGATTTCAGTACCAAGAGTACGACCAGATGCAATAGAACAACAGAAGCAAGCAGAGTGCATCGACTGGCTCTAGTACACCTCTACCCCCACAGAAAGTTGTCCTGACAGTGTCAGAAAAATAAATCACAGCTGATGGAAATGATCTGTGAAGAGTGACCAGAGACACTACCTTCCATCGAGGACTCCACAATGACCCACAAACTTGTCATCACTAGCAGTAATAACACCTGTTGAAATAAGTTATGGGGGAGTGGTGATCCACCGGAGAGACATGTCTACATCTCATGAAGAGGCAGACTGCATCATTGTCAACAAGCAGTAACAGTTGCGACTGAATGCCAAGTAGGCGTGTCAGTGATTGCAGATGGCACCGACGTCTTCATCCTTCTGCTTCACCACTACTTTGAGCGACAGTTAACCAGTCACATGATCATGGAATCGCCGATTCATGGTAGAACCGTTATTACATACAAGCTACTGTTAAACAACAGCAGAGCATAGTAGATGGACTGTTGTCTATGCACGCCCTATCGGGTTGTGATACATGTGCATGCTATTTCGGTATTGGTAAAGTCAGGGTACTGAAAGTACTGCGAGAAGGCTACTCCGTGTCACTTTTGGTGACATTCATGCATTGTTACCAGATATAACAAGACAGGTATCCAAGTTTGTGGCCGCATGCTAGGACACGAGGACTGTAGCAGTATGTCTGAGGCAAGGAAGAAGTCATGGGCCACAAAGGTTGGAAAGGGCACCACAGCCATACAAGCTGAAGTCTCTACCTCCCACAACAGAAGCATTCTGGAAAATGTCAAACGGGCACACCTGCAGGCAGCTGTGTGGAAACACGCTTAGGATCTAGACCCTCCCTCGCTAGATCCAACAGAACATGGATACGTTCGTGACGACATTTCCAAGACTATGTTGCCTAAATCGATACATGAAGATGTGTCCCTTGTGCTCCACAAGAGATTTTGAAACTGATTCGCTGCTCTTGTGAAAGTGAAAGACCTTGCAAATCAGGAAGATGTGGATGTGTGAGCGGTAAACTACCGTGCACTGTATTTTGCGGATGTCATGCTGAGGACTGTCATAACGAACTGACTAAATGTGATGTAGCCTCTGATGTAGATGACGACGATGACAATTAGACATAAAGGTATTAATGCCAACACAGACAAATGAGAGGAACATCATGTTGATGTTCATCAACGGTGTACAATGTCATGTACTATAAACTCTAATATCGCAGTAGTTAAAGGAGAAGAAATGTGAACGATTTATTTATGCCATGGCTTGCTCAGCATAGACACTACTAGAACATTATGATTCATTCACTTTATTCTATATAATGGATATCTGAAATTAGTTTACTTTACGACCTGGTGTCTGTCAGCTTAAATATATTCTAACGTATATCAATAACATACGTATAACGTATGTCAATGGCAAATTACTAATATTATATTGAAGGTGTTCAATGATATTGTCACCATTTATATCAATCAAACATGTCATTCAAAAGTACAGCAAAATGTTAACAGATTGACAACGGCCATATTGGAATATGCAAATGAAGCTAATATATTTAAATTGTAATATAAGATGTATCATATGGGACTTCTATTTTTTCAAGACACTAAAACAAATAATTTAAAATGTATCCAAAATTGTATCCAGAATGTGGTGACATTAAACCGGTCTCCGAGAGGTTTGACGGCGGCCATCTTGGATTTATGCAATGAAGGATTGTCAAATCATAATAAAAGTTATTCCATTGGGTTCCTAATGTCTTAAAGCCCGTTAAAACATTTTAGATTGTTTTAAAATCCCTTCTAGAAGCCGAGATATCTTAATTATAGTATATTCAATAGAACACTGGCGGCCATCTTGGTTTTATGCAAATTAGAAAAAATGCCCAAAGGTGACAGGGTGTCATCAAGCGGATTGTTAATATTTATGGTCTCAGTGACCCAAATCAATAAAAAAACATTGTATATATACTCTGTATATATATATATATTTGTATATATACTCTACTTCCAGGTATACCCCTAAAATCCCATTTGGCTGCCAGACTACAACGTGAAAAGTTGGAACTCTTGCCGACGGGGACGAGAAATTGGGTAGACGAGAGTAGAGTACATTGAATAATAAAGTAGCGACAACTCGTTTTATGGGCGCTATCTTAGTGCCAGGGGCCTCTCCGTTCACCCAAGATCCGCGAAAGTTCTCAAGGCGACCCGCAGTATCATGTTATACATGTATAAAGGATATACTGTTATCTTCGGAAATGTTTGTTCTATAAGATTATCACATAAAACTCAGTAAAAAAACATTAAATAAAGGTCATATGAGACTCTGAAGACATATGCATGAACTTAAAATTCACTTAAACTCCTCGTTATGTAAAACTTGTGGGACAACTTATAAGATGGAATAATCAATAGAAGCAAAATTTTATTAGCTCTCTTAAAATATATTATATATTTTATTGATATATTTCGTTTTCTGATAAATGCAGTAGTACCATGCATAAATTAGCATTTAACTAAATAAATCACCACGCCGGCCCGCTCTCTCTCTCTCTCTCTCTCTCTATATATATATATATAATATATATATATATATGTATATATATATATATATTATATATATAATCTATCTGATATCTATATCTATATATATCTATATAATCTATATTCTATATCTATATTATATATATCTATATCTATATTATATCTAAAAATATTAGTATAATCTATATCTATATATGATATCTATATTATATTAATATACATATTTGTAATATTATATATATATGATATTATATATATACTATATTATAGTATATATATATATATATATATATTAATAAATATTAATAAATAAATTAAATATATTATATATATATATATATATAGATATAATATATATAATATATATATAAATATATATTATATATAATATAATATATATATATAATATATATATATATATATATATATATATATATATATATATATATTATATAATATATCATTATATAATAATATGAAAAAATTGGTAACTCTCTTTCACGGAGAGAGAGAGAGAGAGAGAGAGAGAGAGAGAGAGGAGAGAGAGAGAGAGAGAGAGAGAGAGAGAGAGAGAGAGAGAGTGAAGGGAGAGAGAGGAGAGAAGAGAGAGAGAGAGAGAGAGAGAGAGGAGAGAGAGAGAGAGAGAGAGAGAGAGAGAGAGAGAGAGAGAGAGAGAGAGAGAGAGAGAGAGAGAGAGAGAGAGAGAGAGAGAGAGAGAGAGAGAGAGAGAGAGAGAGAGAGAGAGAGAGAGAGAGAGAGAGAGAGAGAGAGAGAGAGAGAGAGAGAGAGAGAGAGAGAGAGAGAGAGAGAGAGAGAGAGAGAGAGAGAGAGAGAGAGAGAGAGAGAGAGAGGGGGGGGGGCCGGCGCGGTGATTTATTTAGTTAACGCTAATTTATGCATGGTACTACTGCATTTATCAGAAACAAAAATATATCAATGGAAAGGTAACAAAATTCTGCTTCTATTGATATATTCCATCTTATAAGTTGTCCAACAAAGTTTTACATGACGACGAGTTTAAGTGCATTTTAAGTTCATGCATATTTCTTCAGTCTCATAATGACCTTTATTTAATGTGTTTTACTGTGTTTTATGTGATAATCTTATAGAAAAAACATTTCCGAAGATAACAGTATATCCTTTATACATATATAACATGATATACTGCGGGGTCATGCCTTGAGAACTTCCGCGGGTCTTGGGTGAACAGAGAGGCCCTGGCACTAAGATGGCGCCCAATAGCGTTTAACATAGGGCCTATGAATGGCGGTACCTTATTTTTAAAGAGACCCTAGACGAGAGTGCCAATACACTCTTAGTGGGTAAAACTTTTCCTTCTAAGAGGTTTTTCCTTTACAACATTCCCAACAGTAATGTAAATAATGGGTGCTTTTCCAATAACTAGTAACTTGTGACATACAGACTGTCAGACTAGTATCCATACCATAGTAGTACCCATACAAAGATATATTCATGTGTTTTAGCATGGAAAAATTATTATCAAATATACTTGTGTCCCTGTTCATTGACAACTCTCATCGGTATTATTTCGGTAGTGGGCTTTCTAAAGTTCTAAAATTCTTACCTACATCATCGTATAGATTTCTTAATCCTGAGTACGTGTACTATTTTGAAACCCCTTTCCTATGGCGCAAATGAATAATAATGGCGTTAAATGTACTATTGAAAATCTAGCGCTATTCCAGCCATAAACGGTTAAGATGGGTTAAATCATGGTAAAACTGCAGTTTAGTACAATACTCCCTATCGACCAATACTTTTCTGACATAGCTGTGGGGGCTGTCCCCCCCAGTTAACTACCCTAGCCTGGGCATTGAATACGTAATCTAACCTCGCTGGGTCGGGATTCGCCAGACCTGTGCCCCGCCAGACTCCCCTTGTTATTTTTTCTTTCCAACCGGTGATGAATGGGTTAGATATGCTCCTAATGGTCAGCTCTACAAGTTGAAGATGGTGGTAATAATGGACGAGGACTTCGCGGTCGTTTTCAGAGACACCGACTATTCTTTCCTGGCCTACAATAGGTGCTTTTTCTAATAGAGATAGTTTTATTTTGCGCAAATTCATAAAAAAAAAAAAAAAAAAAAATCATCACCGAATTTTATGGTACCGTTTCCATTAAAATCACTATCTCCATCAGAAAAAACACTAAAACTTGGCCGGGAAAAATTGTCTTATAGGTTTTAATGAAACTTAACCTAACCTTATAGGTTTTAATGAAACCTAACCTAACTTTATAGGTTTTAATGAAATCTAACCTAACCTTAAAGGTTTGAAACCTAACCTAACCTTAACCACAAAGTATACCTAACCTAACCTTATTTGGTTTCATTAAAACCTTTAAGGGGCCGTTCTCCGCCCGGGTTTTACATAGTACTTTGCAGGCTCCCAGTTTCATGTATTTAAAGTAAAACATAATGTTTTGTATATGATTTTAAAGATCAATGTATTCTTTAAATATTTGTCAAGAGAACAATGTAAATTTTCATTTTTTTCTTATTTAGATTTAGTGATGAAAATATTTTCGAAAGTTAAAAAAAAAAAAAAAATAATATATATATATGGAATAAAAGAAATACAATTTTCTCTTGACTCTTAGATAAATGGTTGAAAAAGATAACACTTTTAGATTTAAAAAAATCCCCTGAAAAATAAGTGTTCTGGGATTTTCTTCTTCTAGCAAAGTATTATTTGCCAGAAATTAGCCTTGAAAAAAATAACTCGCTTTATCTCATAACTCAGTAAGTATAAGTCCTAGGTCAGGGGTCGGCAACCTTTTCAGTGCGAGGGCCAGAGAAAGCTTGTAGGAGTAGCCTGCGGGCCGGAGTGCCAAAGAGAACCCAAAAGTGACAATATACAATTTTTTATAGAAAAGCAGGCAAACCAGTGACTAGATTACAAGAAATTTATTGAAAAACATGCAAATCAGTGACTGCAGAAAACAGTTTTATCAAGAGACATGCAAATTAGTGGGATGGTTGGTGCTGTTTGCCATGGAGAAGTGATTCAATGTCTGGATCGATTGATGAGGTAGACAAGAGCAGAATGGCATTGAGGTGGCGGTCACTTAGCTGGGAGCGAATGCGAGACTTTGTATATGTGGAAGTATATATATATTGTTTTTTATGTAAAAAAAAAAATACTAAGGCGCCACATCGGTTCCCATTAACATTTTTTAGACCCTTGATACTTTTGTTGATTACTGATTAGAGTAAATTTCTGGTCCAGGAGTAATTTTTTGTATATTATGTAATTTTTTTGTATCCATTTTTGTGGACAATAAAATATCTATGTATCTATCTATCTATATATCATTTTTGAAAAGAGTTGTTCACAACAGTAAGTGCTGCCAAACATGGCAACGATGCGTTTTACATGCTCAATGTAATTTGGAAATTTGTTAGAAGGGAGGACGAGGTCACGGAAGAAGGACAGTGGAGAAGCGGTACTTTGCCTTCAGTTCGTCATTACACTGAAGCTCCACCAACTCCATCTGCAGGGGGGCAGGGGCTTCGTCCACAGGGAAGTCAAAGGGGGAGGTGAACAGCTTGAATGAAGCCAGTGGCCTGACACCTGTGAAACGGGAGGCAAATTCCTCCCGCAAAGAGGTGACAACACCAACACAAGTGTTCAGGTCCACGTCATCAGGTGCACAAGCCGCAATACGAGGAAAATGCATAAACTGACCAGCAGCCAGTTGAGCCTCCCACAAGCGCAGCTTTACCTCGAAGGCGGTGATGTGCGAATACATGTCTGTGACTAGAATGTTTTTGCATTGCAGCTTCACATTGAGGTCATTTAGGTGCGTAGTGATATCTGTGAGCAGGGCCAGACGAGCAAGCCATTGCGGGTTGGAAAAATGATCAGCACCGGGGAGGTTCTTTTGACGGAGGAAGGTGGCGATCTCCTGCTGCAGGTCGCACACGCGGGACAGCATGGCTCCGTGACTCAACCAGCGGACCTCACAGAAGTAAAGCAGGTCACCATAGTGTGCGTTGACTTCGTCCGTTAGTGCCTGGAACTAGCGGTGGTTAAGGCTGCGGGAGAGGATGGAGTTGACAACCTTCATGACTACAGACATGACATCAGTAAGGTTGGCAGACTTGGAGCACAGGGATTCTTGGTGGATGATGCAGTGCACCTTGTGGATGCTGGGTGTGTCCGGCGGCCTCACAGTGATGCACTAGCAGTGAGACGGCACCCTTCTTCTTTCTTCCAGTCATTGCTGGGGCACCGTCGGTCGTCACGCACATGAGACGGGACAGGTCGAGGGAGTGTTGCTTCACACACTGAAGCACGGCGTCGAAGATGTCTTGCCCAGTGGTGGTGCCGTGCAATGGAACAAGCTGGAGAAACTCCTCATAAACCTGAAGGGCAGCAGTGACTCCACGAATGAAAATCGCCAGCTGGGCTGTGTCCTTCATGTCTGTGCTCTCATCAAGAGCGAGAGAGAAGGTATCGAAATTTGAGCAACAGGTCTTAAGCGAGTCGTTCACGCTGTCTGACATCTCCTCAATGCGACGACAAACAGTGCGGGGTGAAAGGCTCACACTTTCAAAGGCAGAACGCTTTTTAGGACAGAGGGAATCTATCACAACCATGATGCACTCCTTGATAAAGTCCCCGTCTGTGAATGGCTTCATCCGGCGAGCAAGGAGGCGGGAAACCTCATAGGTGGCGCGCGTCACTGTCAGCCTCAGTAGTCTGCTTATGGAAGAGTGAAGTGCTTTTCTGCAGGTTGCCTGACAGTTTGACAATGGCCTCCTTCCTCTCGGCAGCAGACATCAATGCAAAGCTCGATGCTTGGTGCTGTGTCTCCCAGTGGTGGCGCATATTATACTCTTTGAGGACAGCCACAGTCTTCAAGCAAATGAGGCACTGGGCCTGTCCAAAGCATTCAGTGAAAAAGTACTTCTCCCACTCAGGGTTGAAGGCCCGACACTCGAGGTCCACTTTCTTCTTCTTAACAATTGCAGACATGATGATTGGCTAAAAAGAAAGAAAAATATAGAATAAGCACAATGTGCGAAATAATGATCCACATGTTGGACACGAATACATGCAAGACTTTTACATAGTAAAAAAAATGCATACAATAATTAAAATTACGATACAGACGTCCACACAGTATTTTGTGACAAATATAGTGTTACGCCCCTGCGTTGGGCGTGGGCGTGCGTGTGTTTGAATGAGCGTGTTTGAGTGTGCGCGCATGTGTTTGAGTAAGGCTCAGTAAGCCATTGTCTGATTTGGGCGGGCGGGCGGGACAGGACCTACCAATACGAGTAACTAGTGAGCGTGAATGTGGTTGTGAGCTTGGAGGCTGGGTGAAGTGGGTGAATGAAGAGAGAGAGAGAGAGAAGTAGCAGTGAGAAATGCACTTTATATTATCCAAATTCCCTAATGATAAAAGTACATTTCAGACTAAGAAAGTTTGATGCATGCCTCTTCTCAGTACGAACTCTTACGGAGACTGGCCGCTGGCGTGACCGTTTGGTGGTGACGGAAGACTGCTCATGGGACGTCACGTGTAATGCAGAGTTGCCAGATGCCACGATAGTGGCCAGTCCCACGTCGGCGCCTCTCGACATGATCGCGTGTTGCCATGTAGTCATTTTCTCCCTGGCGATTTTCCGTGGTGCTTCTGTGGTAAAGATCTCAGTCATGCAAATTTGCCCCGCGCTACCCGCCGCGATCACGTCGAGAGGTGCCGACTTACTCATTTAGTTGGCTAGGCTGTTGCGGGCCGGATTATTATATAAATATCAAGCAGGGTGACGGGCCATGAGTTCAGACTCTGCGGGCCGGATCTGGCCCGCGGGCTGGAGGTTGCCGACCCCTGTCCTAGGTGCATAAAAATTGGTACACTTCTTTTGTACCTATTAGTCATTTATATGTGAAAAGATTATTGTTCTATCTTTATAATCATGGAAAATGAAGGATAAGATGTATATGGCCTTTACCGGTACAAAAATACCTCACCACTGGGGATCCTCGGAACATAAGTGTATTCATGTGGATTTTTTTAAAACCAGTGATGTGCCTTTCCCCACACTCTACTAATGTCCCTAACCAGAGAGAACTAAAATTAAGCTAGAAAAAAATAAAATAAAGCTTTGTAGCTGATGTTCTGTATACACACATTCTCTCATTAGGTGGAATAAGAGAAAACGTTCTTGTGATAGGATAGACTACTATAAAGTGCAAAAATTACTCTAAATCCATTCAAATCGCATTATGAAGATAAATTCCTGAGCATTTAAATGTCCAGCCATGTGCGCTCCGATCGGCTGGCCATTTAAACTGTTAAAGAGACCGATTTTGATGCGCGTAGGACTTTTTTCATGGCAGACTTATCAAATTTAAGGTATGAATGAAAAGAAAATGTTAAAATACATAATTTTTTTGAATGAATCGGGCATTTGTTTTTGTCTTAAATCAATGTTTGTTTACAGGTGTGGAAGGTACCCGCCCCGCAAACCTTGCTCCGTTTCGCACAGCGTAGTATTGATAATTTTCTTTTCTTTTCTCTTGATATCATCTGTTACTAAACCAAACCCACCTCTAACCTAACCTAACCTAATATAATTTAGGTTCTATTGCTGTTTAAAGCATTAGTCAAAAATTTGTCAGGGTCTTATAGGTTTTAATGAAACCTATAAGACCCTGACTAAGTCCTCGTCCATTATAACCAAGATGGTTATAACTACGTGCCTTGTAATGCTATAAACAGCAATAGATGAAACCTATAAGACCCTGACAAATTTTTCCCGGCCAAGTTTTAGTGCTTTTTCTGATGGAGATACAGTGTTTTTAATGGAAACGGTACCATAAAATTCGGTGGATTTTTTTTTTTTTCTTTTAACTGTGGGTTTGCGCAAAATAAAACTATCTCCATTAGAAAAAGCACCTATTGTAGGCCAGGAAAAAATAGTCGGTGTCTCTGAAAACGACCGCGAAGTCCTCGTCCATTATAACCAAGATGGTTATAACTACGTGCCTTGTAATGCTATAAACAGCAATAGAACCTAAATTATATTAGGTTAGGTTAGGTGAGGTGGGTTTGGTTTAGTAACAGATGATATCAAGAGAAAAGAAAATAAAATAAAATTATCAATACTACGGCTGTGCGAAACGGAGCAAGGTTTGCGGGGCGGGTACCTTCCACACCTGTAAATAAACATTGATTTAAGACAAAAACAAATGCCAGATTCATTCAAAACACAACACTAGGATTCAAGAAAACTTTAAGATTCAGCCTCGAAATCAGCGGTTGCCCAATAACGAAAATTTACCCTCTCATCTTGCCATATATCACAAAGTACAGGCAACACTACTGTTCTTGGTCTGTGTTATACAGCTTGTCAAAACACATAATAATGGCTACTGATATAATTATGTAATATCGAACATCTTTACACTTCACAAAGCTAATACGTTACGTTACGTTATGCAGATATACATACAAGTAGACATACGTAAGGTGGAAAAGGGCGACCGATGGACATGCCAGTGTTCATATATTATATGCGAGCGACTGAAACTGACATCCACGATTTTCAACCATCAAAACAAAGCTGCTCTTCTTCTTGTGGTCTGTTTTGTTCCTTATGTCCGTCTTCAATTCCGTTCTGTTCCACTCCCATATGTGCAAGGGCTCCCATTATTCCTTGATATATCATGGTATTTTTTTGTAAATGGTGGAACTGCAATGTTTTTAGTGCGCTACATACATATTTTTTTCAAATTTAGTCTGGTACGTACTTAAAGATTCGGAAGAGGGACCAACGTCATATTAGGCGTATTTTGTGGCGGCCAATTTTGTGGATTATTATACTCTTTTAAGCTCCACCCCTGCTTGCCATCACACAATACGACTGTAGCGCTGCCAAAGCACTTTCTAGGGTAGATGTTGCCGGGTGTAAAAGTGTCGTACACTTCATTACCTCTTATATCGAGGCTCAGGGAATATCGTTTAGGTTGACATTATTGAAGGCACAGCAAAGAGTAGTAGCGTGATTGTCTGTATTACACATCGATATCTAATTGTTTTGAGCTCTTAGAATGGCCTAGCATTGTTTTCTAACTTAAAGATGGACTTGATATCAAACTGAAATGTTTAGGGCGCTATGAAAATGTTATTTGAATATCTATTTGCTACACTTGCTTTCACGATGTGCGTCGAGGATGTTTAATGCTTTCATGAACCTGTGTGTAGGCTTTTTTTTTTTTTTTTTTTTTTTTTTTTTTCTCGTTATAGCCTATAGCGCCTGTAGGCATATGGAGTCTTGATGTTGGTCGATCTCGCTCGCCCGATGGTGGCGCAGGCTGGATTTTTTTTATAGTGACACCTGTGGTCTCGGGTGAAGATTCCATTTTCTGTGATGATTAGATCTTCAGTTAAGGTGCATGCAGCCCCTAGAGTCCACCGTCACACTCACAATCGGCAGACAGGTATACGCTGCATGTGGGTTGCTTCGATCGGTCACTCGACAATGGCGTTGATAGTTGCTCCTTGATGAGACTTGAACTCGGGACCTTCTGCTCCCCTACCAGGCTCTTGAAAGAGTTGCCCCCGGCAGGATTCGAACTCGGGACATTGAGTTCAGCACTCCAAGATGCTAACCACTCGGCCACCGCCTCCCACAAACCTACGGCTACGTGTACCTACATCTACGTTTCCTTATATACCAATTATTCTTTGCCTAAACCTCGATGAATACTGGTTGTGATTCATCCTCCAGAGCATCTCGCCCTGGGCGGGTGTGTGATGGGTGTGTGGTGAGCGGGTGTGTGATGGTTAGTAACCATCACGGGTGTGTTACACACAACAGGTGTATTTGTAATAGTCTTGGAGAGGCTTCCTACCATGTTGGAGCTGAATCAGACTGATGAAATGTTCGTATTCGTGCCCTGCGATAGGTTCTCTAAAAGGCTCTCTTTTTGTTTGATATGACATATATACCAAGTTTATACATTTCTATTGCAAATGTAATATCCCTCATGAATATATTTAAGTATTTGACTATACTATAGCAATAATACACCAGTTTTGGCGCTAAGCCACAAGCATCAACGGAAATTCGGACGCTATGTATCCATGCCGAGGATGCGAATAAGATTTCAGATGTCGCTGCATGATTTAATTATTCATGAGCTCCTACTTCCATATGTAGCTGTATACTTGCCATCAAAGTATCATAACTATGCCTAATTGAAAGCAGTATTATTTGCATATGAGCTTTATGTTATGAATACTGAATGAGATGAGAATTAATGGAAAACATAAACATTTACGGGGTGATGTCAGATAAAAATGAATGCATGCGCGCGCTCTGATTCGCCAGGATCTTGAAGGCACCACCCACACCCAAAAGAGTAGATTTTTTCCGAAGAAAAATAAAATTTACCGCCTTACACCCCTAGCAAGGCGTAACCTGACGGGTAATTAAGCATATGGCGCGGCCTGACCATTAGGGGTAATTAGCAGGTGTGCGGCCCCAACCTTGGGACTGCTACACTACCCTCTCGTATCACACAGAGTCCCCTACATTACAACGTCTTTTTTGCTTATTATGCATGTTTTATGTTTAATTAATGTGCAGTTATGTTATTTTGTGTGCTATTTTCTCTTTCAGAATGCTTTTTCTATAGAATAGGTAGTACTGTGTGGGTAATATAGACGCTGTGTGTTTGTTGTGTTTGCTATAGTTTATTTTAGCTTGAAAACCCTCTTTTTTTTTATTTATGGGGTCCTGGAACCAAACCTATATTTTACCATTAGTTATGTGTTTCGTTATACGAGATTTCGCTTTACGAGTATGTCAGGTGGAACCTAACTGCTCGTATCTTCGGGACCTCCCTGTATAATTCTGCTTCTGAACTGTCGCCACAAAATACGCCTATTTGGACATAACTTTTTTTTCTGATGTATTTTTATGTGGTTTGAATTAATATGAGTCGTTTTTCAACCTTCAAGAGCGTATAGTGATAGTCAGAGTTTAGAATGCAGCAACACTCTTCTGTTATAGGTTAAAGAAAACTTCATTTTGCATTTTCCTTACGACGTATATTCTTGAAAAAATGCAACCTTTCATGTATCAAGGGTCTCACGAACAGTTGAAAACAGGTATTCATAACACATCACATCGAGGCTACATAGCTGGTCCACCTGCACTGCGCGGCGAATACCTGTGTCTGGTACCTGGAACTGTCGCCGATAGGAACACTCGCCGACGTCGACGAGTGTTCCCATTACCCGTGTTTCTGCATTCAGGGATTAAATACCAATAATACCCTGAATAGTTAGGTTAGGCTAGATTCCTTTTCATATATTACAAGTTGAACTGTCGCCGAAAATTTACACGTCGGCGAGTTCTGGGTTGGTGTTTCGGCGACAGTTCCATAAACTCTGGGTCTGGCTTTGCATTCCATTTCACTGTCGACTCATTACATGCTAGTGTTTCCATTTATTACCCTTCATATAATCTTGTCTACTAAACGTCTTGGATCGAAGCACTAACCTGTATCAAGTCTTGACAGTGAATTCATATACAGTGGTGCACAGAGTATCGCGCCTTATTGGGACCGTTGTTATTGGTGCGAAACTCAATTCTGCGAAGCTATATGCATTGAACTTTTGGTAAATCAGCTAATCGGGACCCAGAGCGGTATAATTTCGGTACTGGGCACTAAAAACTAACAAATTTAACTTACATCATCATCGTGTAGATATTTCCATCCTGCACACTTTGAACCCCCAGTTGCCATGGCGCAATTGAATAATAATTGCGATACATATATACCAAAAATGTACTGTTATTTCAGCCAAAAACAGTTAAGTTAAGTTAAATAAGATAAGGTTAGTTTCGGTTAGACGTGGTGTTTGCTTTAGTAACAGATGATATCAAGAAAAAGAAAAAAATCAATACCGGCGGTAAAATAGCCTACCGGTGATATATGCACAGCGTAAAAATATAAAATAAATTAATATTAATAAAAAGTGCAACACAATTTCTGAAAGTCACATTATATGTGATGTGAATTTTAATTGATCACTTACACTAAGTACGATTGGCTGGGGATCTCTCACAAAAAATTGATTCATCACTTATTCCACGTAGGATTGGATAGGGATCTTCTAACCCTAGAAACAGTGATCCTTTCTTCAAAACATTCACCTGCTCCATAGAAGGCCAAAAGCTCCTCCATGGCACGATCTTCAATCTAGAAGAAATAGAAGAATAAGAATGAGAAAATAATACTTGTACATATGTAAAGATGTATGACTTACTCCATTGCCTGGCCACCAGTCTGAGCCACCCGGTGCTAGCTGCTCATGCATGCATTGTCTCTCTCTGTCTCAGATTCTGAATCTTTGTCTCCAAGATCATCACCATTAATAGTATCTTGCTTAGTCTCTTAATAGTTGGTGCCTCTGGTAACTTAGCAGTCTGCAGCTGTTATGCCCTTCTCATTGACATTTAGAGGAACTGACAGGACAAAAAAAGAAATTAATGCATATATGGGTGGAAACTTTGACTGAGATGCCAATATAACTATGTCCTTTATATTTGCTGCTTCCTACAAAAAGTACGTAGATTAACTTAAACCGACTGAATCATACACAGGACACAAACAATGTACATAAAAAAGATGTGCCAACTCATACACAGTTCATCAGCAGCGAAAATGTTGCCTCCGAGGTGCAGTGGCTAGCGTGCCTGGCTACGAATCTGAGGGCCCTGGTTCGATTCCGGGCCAGGGCAAGTCGGTGACCAGCCTACCCAGCTGTTCTTCCTTCTTTTCGGGGTTGATAAATGGGTACCTGGGGTAACCTGGGGAAGGTAACTGTGGTAACCCGGGAGTCACACTAGCCCTGTGTCCCGGGGGAACGGGTCCTCATCCACCACAGGCTCTAAGGGCTAATGCCACAGAGATGAACACCTAATGCCACGCGCAGCATAGCGTATGCTCCCATCTTTACCTTACCTTACTACCTGCAGATATGATCAGCCACAATATGGAAGGAATGCGAGGAGAAGAGACAGGCAATGAGAAGGAAAGTTTAAGAAGCCTAAAAGAAGGCTGACAATTGGGAATTCTGTCACAATCAATCATGGAAAGGCTCTCAAGAGAGGACCTGGCATCTACAATGAAATATAAACTGCAATAAAATCTAATACTTACCTGAATCACTGACAGAGGTTTAGAGAGTTCCCTTATCAGGTTGTCTGAGCGAGTCTCTTCTTCCATCAGTATGTTGGTAAAACTTGGTGCAACAAAATCATGGGTGGTAGTCTCGTTGGTAGGCTTGGCATTGTTAGGGATCTGCTGTCTGCTATGGACAGTGTTGGAGCAGGGGTGGCGGCACACCAAGCTGTTGATTCTTGGTCCTTGTAGCTATTGTTTGGAGTCCCACCATTCCTTGATCTTAGATAATGGAAAAGCAAAATAAGAACATATTATATGATTGCTAAGTATTTATTGCTAAGTTATTTGGTGACTGCGATAAGTTGGCGATAAGTTACTGACGATAAGCGATTGCTAAGTAATTATTGCTAGGCTATTTGGCGATTGCGATAAGTTGGCGATAAGTTACTGACGATAAGCGATTGCTAAGTAAGTGCCATTTCTACCATAAAAGTTATGAAAGAAAAACAAAATGATGATTTCTATCCTTAGAAACATGTATATGCATTTGCATAATGATACCATCAAAAATACAACTGCAAAGGGTATCTTGACAGACTGTTTCTCTTACGGTAAGCTTTAGGTATTTGAATCTTATTTCCTCCCTCATTTTCTACCTCCTAAAAAAGTATCAATATTGTTGTACAGCTAAAGAATAGGCAAATTTTTCCTCTGTGGAACATTTTAGTTTTTTTTCATATTGAAGTGAAAAAAAACCCATCAAAATTATTTTCTTTTCCAGAGAAATGAAGATACATAGCCTAAAGGTTTTACAGAGCAATTATAGGCCTCGACATTACATTAACCAAAAGTCAACAGCATTGAAAATAAAATGAAGGGGTCTATACAAATCATCATACATTGGGTAAAGACATTTTTCTGTTTTTCGTCCAAAAATTATTCATGCCAATTAGGCCAAACCTTCAATTACTTATTTCTATACAATCTGATGATTAACCAAAGACTGTATACTGGACTTGCTACTCATTTTGGGCTATTTCCAGTGGAGGCCAGTTTTGCAATTCCTGACATTTTCGAACATCACTCCCATTTCCCTTCCTATGGTTAATCAGTATAAATGATATACCGTTATGATATAGTATACAGTAATGACCAAGCTCCAGAACTACTGTTTAAGTGCAGGACAAACAACCTACAACTAAATGACAGAAGGAGGTTCTGGGGAGAAGAAATAACTTGTGATTTATGTGGGGCGGAAAAGGAGGACTTAAAACATTTTCTGCTATGGTGTCCAGCCTACAGTAATGAAAGAAAGAAAAGTGTGAGGCTACAACAACCTTACCTAGAGGAGGAAGAGGATACAGGGAGGTCCCGTTGTACGAGCATTCGGTATACGATAATCCGATGATACGAGATGTGTAAATTGGGGTCTATTTTCAATATACGAGATCGAAATTCCAATGATACGACATTCAAACTGGGGTGAGTAAAATTATCAAGTTCAAAATGCGCGCCCTACCACTCCCGGGCAGGACAAAGGGGGATTTGGTTGACCCCAGTGAGGTCACCCCTAGCAAGCCCTGACCTGAAGGGTAATTAAGCATATGGCGCGGCCTGACATTTAGGGGTAATTAGCAGGTGTGCGACCCCAACCTTGGGACCGCAGTCAGGTCACCCCTAGCAAGGCTTGACCTGAAGGGTAATTAAGCATATGGCATGGCCTGACCTTTAGGGTTAATTAGCAGGTGTGCGGCCCCAACCTTGGGACCTCTACACTACCCTCTCTTGTATCACGCGGCGTCCCCTACATTACAGCGTATTTTTTGCTTGTTCTGCATGTTTTCTGTTTGATTAATGTGCAGTTATGTTATTTTCTGTGCTATTTTCTGTTTCAGAATGCTTTTTATACAGAATAGGTAGTACAGTGTGGGTAATATAGATGCTGTGTGTTTGTTGTGTTTGCTATAGTTTATTTTAGCTTGAAAAACATGTCTTTTTTTTTTAATTGATGGGGTCCTGGAACCAAACCTATATTTTACCATTAGTTATGTGTTTCGTTATACGAAATTTCGCTTTACGAGTATGCCAGGTGGAACCTAACTGCTCGTATCTTCGGGACCTCCCTGTATAGTGGGGGAGTATTTGTTTGGAGAGGGGAATGTGGAAGAAACAAAAAGAACAATCAACAGTTTTTGGATGACCAGAGAAAATAAGAAGAAAGAAAAAGAAAGAAGCTAATAAGATAGAATAAGAGAAGAAAACTAATTAAAGACCCAGACAGCAAGAAGAAACATGTCAGGGAGTGCCGTTGAAAAAGGCCTGACTCCCGACCAACAACTGAACTGAACTGAACTGTTATCTTCGTAAATGTTTGTTCTATAATATTATCAAATACAAAACTGTAAAATACACTAAAGAACTGCCATTATGAGAGAGTGAAGAAATATGCATGAACTTAATATTCACTTAAACTCTTCGCCATTTAATATTTTGCGAGAAAACATTTTACATGAAACATATCAATAGAAGCGGAATTTTATTAGCTTTCCATTGATATATTTCGTTTTCTGATAAATGAACTAGAACCATACATAAATTAGCGTTAACTAAATAAATAATCTCATCAAGCGGGAAAATTACCCGATTGATGAAGTTATATATTTAGTTAATGCTAATTTATGCATGGTTCTAATTCATTTATCAGAAAACGAAATATATCAATGGAAAGCTAATAACATTCCGCTTATATTGATATGTTGCATGTAAAAAGTCTTCACGCAATATATTAAATGGCGATGAGTTTAAGTGAATTAAGTTCATGCATATTTCTTCAGTCTCATAATGGAATTTCTTTAGTGTATTTTACAGTTTTTTATTTGATAATATTATAGAACAATCTTTTACGAAGATAACAGTGTATCATTTATACTGGTAAGCCATAGTTTACTGTATTCATGGAACACTTTTTTACTTGCCGACCCGATTGATGATGTTAATTTTTTAGTTAACGCTAATTTATGCATGGTGGTAATTCATTTATCAGAAAACGAAATATATCAATGGAAAGCTAATGAAAATCCACTTCTATTGATATGTTTCATCTAAAATGTTTTCTCGCAAAATATTAAATGGCGAAGAGTTTAAGTGAATATTAAGTTCATGCATATTTCTTCACTCTCTCATAATGGCATTTCTTTAGTGTATTTTACTGTTTTTTATTTGATAATATTATAGAACAAACATTTACGAAGATAACGGTATATCATTTATACTGATAAACCACAGGAAGGGAAATGGGGGATGTTCGAAAATGGCAGGAATCGCAAAACTGGCCTCCACTGGTCATGGGCGGGTTGGCGCGGGGCACGAGCAGCAAGTCCAGTATAGTAGTAGTCTTTGGATTAACATAACATCACTATGTTAAGACATGGAAGACAAAATCACGCTCCAGAGTAATAAGCGGGCAGTTCCCTTAATTGACTGTAAATACATTGATAGGAATTTTTTTTGGATGAGAATAGTTACACACTGAACATGTAATCATTAACAATTACTGGCAGGAAAATGAGGATACATAAACTAAAGATTTTTCGAAAATGTACATGTGGGGAAAAGATGTATATTACCTATATGAGGTAAGGTGAGGTTAGGTTATATTGACGACCTTGATACTTGAGGTATAGCTACTTCATGAGCGTCAGGGCGATGTATTTTTTATAGGATTCTATTCTTTGTAAACAGATTCATGGGGAGAATTCTCAGTCTACCTTCCTTTCCAATACTTCAGGAGCACATAATTACATGTGCAATAATGTTATGGCGAGTGTTATAAAAAGCAATGCTTACCTGCTTTGGGCAATACTGCCTGCTTGGTTCTTCCTGTCTTGCATTGTGATAGGGGCACTACTCTTTTCTCTTCTTGTTTTTTCAGCCATCATGATGCCTGCTAAGCTGCTGGTGTCATTACTGACATCCTCTGCACCTGTCTCTGTTCCTGAGATAACATATTGATCTTTTAATCCTTGATTTTCATGAAAATTACACATTACCCATACAAACCCTTTTTATATAGAATTGAGAGGCGAATTGATAACAATCAACAGAAAAGTACATGCAAGATGAAACCTTCAAATTAACGAAGAGGGATGACACATGGAGGATTTATTTATGGTGGGGCAGAAGGCTGTTCAGTCAACCCCGAACCGAAAAAAACTGCATTGTACATTAGGTTGATTGATATATACACAAATAAAAATGTATATAGGCTACATGTAATCTATTTGTGAATATATGTACTATATATGGGGAAAACCCCAAAAGTTAAAAAACTAAAAATTGAAGTATGTTATATTCCTTACCCCAGGCAGGTGCAGACGGAGCCCAGGGGCAAGCAGGTGCCTTCACTTTGTCCGGTGGTGGAGTTTTTGCCGTCTCACTAATTAACCTCTTACGTTGCTTCTGAGACAGCTTCTGTATCTTACTGAAGAGACAAGGAACTATTCTTATCAAAACTATAACATATACCTAAAGAACAAAGATGTAGAGTGGTACATGATTTAGGAAGTTCACAGGGTCAAGATAAGATGTGCATGTGGCAGCACAAAGTGGAATATGGCAGAATTGATGTACAGTAAAACCTTCCTAACTCAGAATTCCATAAGTCGAAATTTTATAAAAGTCGGCATGGCTCTAAAATATTCCTTAGAAAAATCTCAAAGAATTCCCAAATAGTCATTTCACGTATCGTAACATTAGTCAGCAAAATTTATCCTAACTCGGCAAAATACAGACTAACAACAGCCCAACTTGACATCACGTGCCGTTACTTTCAAATTAATTTGATATATTTGCCATTAGTTGGCAAAATGCCAACATAGCTCTAAATCCTTCCAAAAATGCTGGGGGCTACCCCTGCGATATTAGGGGACTCACTGTAAATCAAGGGTCCCAAAAGTGGTTAATATCAAACCCCAGGTGTCAATAAGATTTTCCAGGGGTTCGATAAATACCTTAAAAGAGGGTCAATAACTGTCTATGTGGTCAAAAGGGGGTCGATGAATACTGGAAATTCGACTGGGGGTAAATTAGTACATTTGTTGTAGCATCCTTGACTGTAATAATACAAAACTTCTAAGTATAAAAATTCAAAGCTCCTTGTAAACTTATCTTCTGAGGAACTAGAGAAAGAAGTGCTATAATTTCTGCTATAGTACCTGTTTTTGCCATTATGAGAGGTCTTCTGTGCTGTTGATAATGAGTCTTGGAGACTTGGAAATTTAGGAAGGGGACTCTCTCTGATAATGCTGTGGGAAGAAATATTTAGAATAAATGTCATACTCCTAAGTGTGACTGCTGAGAACTAGATAACCTGAAAATATGTTACATTTCAAGAAAAAAGCTGGAAACAATACATAAACAACAATTTATATGTTTACTTGGATCAACACCAGTCACCCATTCCCATGCCAGCACCTTAGGCCACACCTGCCACTCTTTCTGTAGCCTTACATTGTCATACGTAAGGTCTTCTGCCAAACACGAGGAGTGGCACCCAACAAACAGTGTGCGTCTCTACTTCATAATTTTTTTTCTTCAAACATAGTCTTCGCCCAAACGTGTGGGCTCACAACCAAGTGCTGCTCGCTCACAAAAACATTCTAAAAACACTCAAAATACATAAAATGAACCTTTGAAAAATATATACACTTTTTTCAACAAAAAATAGAATTTCACCAATATTGAACATTTTACAATGATTATTAATTTTACAATTGAATCTTGTAACAAAATATATAAATTTCATAAAGGAAAAACACGATAATTTACAAAATCCTTTGCCTTTCTCCACATACACTCCTTTCCCTTACATTCATCCTCTTACCACATTTGGTATTTCTTACATATTTTGTTTTAGCCTTAACCCCTTCACGCCCAGATCTTTCCTTGGCTATATAAAACTGTCTGTTATTAGCCATAAAATTACGAAAAGTAACTTAATATACCAAATTAGTTAGTCGACAAGGATACTAAACAGGTCATATCTATAAAATATTGCTTATGTTCATTAAAAATTGTTTAATGGTACCGAAATTACAATGGAAATTACGATCTGGGTCTCAAGGGGTTAACATGAATAATGCCATTCGATTACCACTGACAAAAATATTTTCATATTCTGTCACTTGTCATCTACAATGATATCAAATTAAGTACTCACCTTGAACAAGCATCAGCGTCTTGAGGATTCTGTTGTGGAGCACTTGTCACAGACAGAGAAAGGTCTAAAGAGGCATTTTCCTCACAGGAGATTGGACAGAGACTGGAGGTGACACGGACTGGACGGAAGTGCTCTTCTTTCTGGAACTTTCTGCCACAAAGAATTGCCTGTGAATGATATCAAGAGGCCATTATAAATTCGAAATCATATATGTTCATTAACTCTCTCAAGTGTATTAGTAACTTTGACAGACAAATTTAAGTTTAAATTTTAAATGTTCATTACCCTTTGTGTGCAGTCATACATCACCATTGTGGTGTAGCAATTAGGTGCTCTGTAACAACTCTTATTAAGGCATGTGTCGGCACACAAGATGATACGTTTTTTGAAGTTTAGAAAGAATATAAACATGATTTAGATGAAAATTTTCCCTTTTTGTGATAAATAATAAAAAAAGACACTTTGGTGGAATAAAATTTCCCCTAACCTGATTCTCCTCTGCCTTTCAACAGGTTTTTCACTCTGGTCAACTATTTCTTCTTTTTTATATCTAGTTCAGTAGTTTCCTTGACAGGGGACTGTTTTCTTTCTTCTAGGTCATCAAACTCATGTTCTCAACTCCTCCTCCAAATCCTTTTGCTCACAGTCCGAGAACCAACGGAGGAGGAGGTGGAGGCCTTGCGGTGCCGGCCCTCGCCCTGACTGTTGCGCCGCTGCTTCTTCTTTTTGCGTGCTGAACCATGAGTGCTTCTGCTCATCAGGACTTTTCCTCTTTCATTGGACAGGAGAATAAAAGTTGTAATTATAGGTACTTACAAGTGCTTGTGGGCCCTTGGACCCATGTATTGGTGTTTGTAGTAGTATATATTAAGACAACAATGTGAGTGCAAACTCCAATCGTGTTGTTGCTGTCGTTGGTCACTGGTCAAACTGCCTCGGGGTAGACCACCTACCACCACCGTAGCCTGCCTCACCCCAGCCCACGCCTGTCTCCACTCAGCCCCACGCCAGCTTCACCCTAGCTCCACGACTGCCTCACCCCACCCCCACGCCTGTCTCACCTCAGCCCACGCCTGCCTCACCCTAGCTCCACGACTGCTTCACCCCAGCCCCACGCCTGTCCCACCCAACCCCATGCCTGTCTCACCCCAGCCCCACGCCTGTCTCACCCCAACCCCACGCCTGTCTCACTCTAACCCCACGCCTGCCTCAACCCAGCCCCACGCCTGCTCTCACCCAGCCCCACACCTGTCTCACCCCAGTCCCACGCCTGTCTCACCCAGCCCCACGCCTGCCTCACCCCATACCCACGCCTGTCTCCCCCCTAACAACACACACCTGTCTCACCCTAGCCCCACGCCTGTCTCACCCCAGCCCCACGCCTGTCTCCACCCAGCCCCACACTGTCTCACCCTAGTCCCACGCCTGTCTCATCCCAGCCCACGCCTGCCTCACCCCATACCCACACCTGTCTCCCCTAACACCACGCCTGTCTCACCCCGAGCCCCACGCCTGTCTCACCCCAGCCCCGCCTGTCTCACCCCCAGCCCCACGCCTGTCCCACCCAACCCCACGCCTGTCCCACCCCAACCCCATGCCTGTCTCACCCCAGCCCCACGCCTGTCTCACCCCAGCCCCACGCCTGTCCCACCCCAACCCCACGCTGTCCACCCCAACCCCATGCCTGTCTCACCCCAGCCCCACTCCTGTCTCACTCCAGCCCACGCTTGTCTCACCCCAACCCCACGCCTGTCTCACCCCAGCCCCACTCCTGTCTCATCCCAGCCCCACGCCTGTATCACCCGCCCCACGCCTGCCTCCCCAGCCCCACACCTGTCCTGCATGTACACTCACACACACACACACGCACGAACGCATGCACGCACACACACATGCACACACACACACACACACACTCACGCACGCACACACACACACACTCACACACGATGGGTGGGTCGATTGCATATACTTGGACCTAAAGAAGGCATTTGACAAGGTACCTCACAAGAGACTGCTCTGGAAGCTAGAACATGTAGGAGGATTGAAGGTGGTTTGCTGAAGTGGATGGAAGACTTTTTGAGTAACAGAGAGATGAGAACAGTAATAAAAGATCAGAAGTCAATGGTGCAGTGTGATAAGTGGAGTTCCTCAAGGATCAGTATTGGCCCCAGGGATGTTCTTGGTCTATGTAATGATATGACAGAGGGAGTGAACAGTTATATGAGTTTATTCGCTGATGATGCTAAATTACTAAGAAAAGTAGAAAGTAAAGAGGACTGTGAGGATTTACAAAAGGATCTAGATAAGATTTTCAGATGGAGTCAATTATGGGAAATGGAGTTTAATGCTAAAAAGTTTAAAGTGAATGAAGTGGGCAGTAGCAAAAAGAGACAGAGAGGAAAGTATTTGATGGGAAATGAATGGATAATCAAAACAAAGGTCAAAAAGATCTGGGAGTATGGATTACGGATAATTTGTCACCTGAGAAGCATATAAACAAGATCACAGGAGATACATATCAGTTGCTGAGGAATAAGAATGGCATTCAATAATCTGGATGAAGAGATGATTAAGAATTGATAACATCTTTGATTCGACCAAGGTTGGAATATGCAGGCAGTTGATTTGGTCACCACATAAAAAGAAGGATATAAGGAAGATTGAGAGAATACAAAGAGCAGCCACAAAAATGGCTCCAAGCCTGAGAGATTTACCATATGAGGAAAGACTTTCAAGACTAAACTCCCAACTCTTGAGAAAAGAAGAGAAAGGGAGATTTTATAGCAGTGTATAGAGCATCAATGGGTCTGGAAAAAATTGATAGAGAAGATCTGTTTGTGTGGGACGATAGAAGTACAAGAGGTCATGAGAAGAAATTGAAAAGGACAACATGCATGAGGGACATAAAAAATACAGCTTCCCGTATAGTAGCATAGAAGCCTGGAACAACCTTGATGCAAAAGTGATTAATGCAAGAAGTATTCAGGACTTCAAAGGCAAACTGGATATAGTAGATTGGAGACGGGACAGTACGAGCATAGCTCTTTTCCTGTATGTTACAACTAGGTAAATACAACTAGGTAAATACACGCACACAAACGGCAAGTCCACGAGTCTACGGAAGTAGTGCCATGCGGCAAAGACGTTACCACAGAGTTTGTACCTGTAATCTAATATTTGAAAGGGTTTTTAGCCCTAAACCCCCCTTCAAAATTATTCAATCGACATTGGACCAAGCCACCTACCACCTACGATTTATTTGCGATTTTATGCCTACTCTCATTAAATTGAATTTACAGTTTCGGCTACCCAAAACAGACAGACAGACAGACACAACGGTTACTCCTATAGTATATTAGATTAACCCCTTGAGACCCAGAGCGTATTGCCATTGTAATTTGGTACCATAAGACAATTTTTAGTGAATTTAAGCAATATTTTACAGATATGACCTGTTTAATATCCTTGTCGACTAACTAATTTGGTATATTGTTACTTTTTGTAATTTTATGGCTCACAAATATACAATTTTTTTATAGCAAAGGAAAGATCTGGGCGTGAAGGGGTTAAACTAACAGGTATACAGTACTAGTATATTGTCCATTTGTTGAGATGCAGAAGTTTCATCCTGTCTCAAGAGCACTCTAGTATTTCTAAAAGGTAACAAAAGGCATTATCCTTTACTAACCTTTAAAAGCAATGCACAGTCCATTTCTTCATCAGACTCGGGAGAATGAAAGGACTCTCATCAGTGCTTGCGCAGGTCTTGTGAGTATGGAGGAGCATCATAGGGAGTTATGATGCGGTAGGACATGCAGTCATTAACACTCCTGTAGTATTCACTCATTTCCTGAAGCTTTTCTTGACTCGCTGCAGACAATAGTGTCCTGAAAACGATATGCCACAGATAATAACTTGGCTGAAGACTTTTTTGATTAGTTATTGAATGTTCATATTAGTTATATCATGCTTAGTATGACCATTTTATCTCGCATAGGATTAAAGACTTACCCATTCTCAAGCACGGCAACTAAATTCTGGCATAAAAACTGCATAATGGTTGTCTTCAGTCCTGAAGCATTGTACTTGCAGCAAATTCCAGCAGCTCTGCAGCATTTTTCAATGTAAGTAAGCCAGCATAATCCTTTCGCACTTTTCCCGCAATCTTGTAACCAGAGCTGGTCTGCCACCACCAAAACGTTACACAAAAATTCTACATCATGGCATTGTTTCAGCTTTGGAGAATCATCCTCATACAAATAATCCAAGATGATAGTCAGTATACTGGTGGGGAGAGGCATGTTGATGGACTCTGATGCAGCGGTCTGAAATGCAAAACAATATTTCGGTAGCAGTACACAATCATCTCATAAATATTCCAATACTCACAGAGTGTGTGTTTGTGCACTACTAGTGGTCTTCTCTGAGGCAGCATAACACTTCTTGAAGATAAGTTTAGCTTATGTAATGCTATTCTTAATGATCTTTCATAAACTTTAAAAAAATTCACATACCCCCATCCATCTTGACTCAAACATGATGTTGAAGTACTCTAATCTTGCTGCCAAAATGCACTTATGACCTCTGACAGCATCTCCAGTCTTGCTAGTCACTGTAACATCCCACAGGTCTGGCAGGCTCTCACGGGAATAAGTGACCGAGTCATCACACCTGCAAAAATACCCACATACTGAGATAAAGATCTAACTATCTACATATTTCTACTGAAGATAATGATGAAACATTCCAACTTATAATATATGTATAAAATGTGAATAGTTTTCAAGAAAAACCAAAGAGTAACTTACGTCATGAAATGGACATCACTTTCTTCAGCAGTTCCAATCGCTTTTTTATAATTTGCAAGTGCCTTTTCAAGTGCTGGAATTTCTAACTTTCTCGCCAAGGACAGAATGGCCTGTGAGAGGTCTGTGGCTCCCGTACTGGTGCTTCTCCCTTTCCTCTTCTTTGATTTTTCTGTGACCTTCATTTCATTTTCTTTGTTTGATGAGGAAGCTGACCTCTTGTTAAAGTTTCTGCATGAGTCCCACTCATTAACGCCAGAGGTATTGCATTTATATCATTGATATTATTGTCAGAATGATAAGTGGCATTTCTGAAGAAAACTTGCTTGCAACATCCAGTATATATGAAATTCAAAACCTCTTGAAAAGCTTCCGGCTGGACATCTGAAAGATTGATGCATTTCCTTTCTGCTTCATTTTGAATATTCCAGGCTAATTGACGGGCTGGAACTTTGTATTTGTAGCATCTTGAAGAAGGACTCGGTGAAAGTATTGGCTGTGTGTTGCAAGAATGTAAGAATGGGCAGGAAATCTCTGCCTCCCACATATTATTACCACATCATGGGTAGTGTCAGTTTCACTTACATATTGCAGCAAGCTTTTGAAATTTTTTTCCCGAAAGTGCTGGGGCTCACATGTGGAACATCTGAAAGAAAGCAGCATGGCTCATTCTGCAATGCAGCAAAGTTAAGGCCCTTAGGATCACACATGATGGATAAGGTGCGATGCAGAGCAGGAATTCGTGTGAGCCGTAAAGTGATATACGAAGTAGTGTAGTAAGTATCTACTACATTTCCTGAGCTCCAAAGAGACTTGCGCACTGCAGGTTTTTCGTTACCTTTCTGCATTCGAGTGGGTGAAATCACACCAGTGAAGGCTTCCCCATTATTTGTCACAATCCCGAGGCATTGGAGCTCATGCAAAAATCAGTAACACATATTTCTCGACTGATACTGAATGTACAACGAAAGGTGGGAGGACTGTTCAGTCCACAGGTACAGATGCTGACCTCCTCCTCCTGTGAGGACTCCATTTTCAGGTCATCCCCTCCATGCTCTATCAAGCCTTCAGTACCAACTTTAGAATCAAGATGACCACCAACACAAGCCACTTTCAAAACTCCAAGCATCTTTGATGCCACCTTGCGGATCTGATATGGTGAAGGACATAAATAGTACCATGTGATGTTTGACAATACAGTGGCTCCATCGCTAACTCCAACACAAGTAAGGTTTCCATCTTCCTTCAAACAATACCTGTGACATTTCTTGGAGTGATAATAGTGCATTCATTGGTATTTCTGAAATGTCCTAACTGGCCTGCATTAAGACCAAAAGTGTAATAATGCATGGGGTGTCCAAATGACCGAGTGATACTTTGCTGCATCAATGCCAGTAATAACTGTCTCCTTGTGCTCTTTGTGCCATGTTAATACCCTAGGGGTGTAGACATGCTCTGGGGGAGGACTTACACCCAGCTGATGATACAAGTTACTTCCACAACTCCAGACCTGTGTGAAAGAAACAAAAATAGATTGTTACTAAACTAAAAGGACTTTACTCAAGATATAAAATCACAGAACATTTTATGAGGGACCTTTTTTTGTAAGTATACCACCATGATCAGATGCCTGTTATCTAAATTAGTAAGGTGTTTCAAAGGTACGGTGAAAAAGCATAAAGAGGAAGAGGTAACAATGTGATACAAAATTAAGGATTGAAAAAAGTAACAATGACCATATTTTCACAGATCGGAACATTTTGACTTCAACCCCCCTCTAGGTGGCCTATCTCAATGGAATTATAAATGTGGACAGATAAAGCGATAAATAACTTATTTTCAGGTGTCCAAGACACATTATTTTGCATAAATTTAATTCTGAAATTACCATGCATCCTCCATGCCAAAGGTAAGATTTTCTACATCATCTGAGTAATTGGCTACCAGTAATTCACAGTATTAGCTGTACATCAATATTACCAGTATTTCCATTTGCATGCACTGAGTTACTTTTGGCCTAGAACATTTCAGATAAAACATGGCTCAGCATTTTGAATGCATGAGCATGCGTAAATAAAGCCATCAACACTACTGTAGGCGATTCTTTAAGTGTAAGCTTACTGTGTATCTATACTAAACAGAGAATATGTACATTATAAGTGGTCAAAATGACCTTCATTTTGCTTAGGCACCCACAAAACATCTTGGTAAGATGGGTGAAAGTGTTGATATATAATTTCTGATTTTTTTTCTCCAAAAACTTGAAAGTCTAAATTGGCGTGTGACTACCACGATGAGGCATCTAAGACGCCCCAAAAATATGGTAGTTACATATTGATCAACACCAAAATACATCCAAAATGCTTGCCTGGCCTGCGTCTGTCAAGAACAGTGAGTGATGTGTCCCACTAGCCACTCTGATCACAGTGGTGTGGGTGAAGGCCTTGATGGGACGCGGAGTAATAACTGGGCAGTGGTGTCCAGCCCCAGCCGGCCACCCTGCCCGTGGCCACAGGTGTAAACCCGGCCGCTGGTGGTCAGAAACAAAGTGTGAAACTTGTTCAGCACTACATCACAGATTTTGTGGCCTTCACGGTGGAAACTGTCCAGGCATTCTGGAGTTCCCCGAGCCTGCTGACTGGTCTGCACAAAGATGAAAATAAAATCATGATCAACTCACTTCAGTTCACTCTTCGGGAATAAAAAAACAATTTTTTTTGGAATCCTCCAGCAAGTGATGGTATTCAGAATGTGATCAACATTTTGTTCTGATAAAACCATTAATTTATCTTACATCAAAGGGACTAATCTCCGCAGAAAAAAGCCCACTGAATGCCAGTACCCAATGAAAGATAATGAATATCAATGGTTTCCTTATTCATATACAATATGAAAATATGCAAACAAATTATTGAAGAGAAAAATTTTAATAGAAATTCAACTCACTTGTCCAAGATTAAAATTTGTGTTGTTTCCCACAGATACACATGTGTTGGTCGGGAGGAGGTGAAGGATATGGAGCGGCAGCGGTCAAAGTTGACATGGTCCAAGGGTGTGAGGGCATCATTGTCCAAGGTAGAAATGCTGCTGCCAGCCTGTCAATAAACACACAAATTTTGCACAAGCTGCTGCATGTGCAATGAAGAGATACTAACTAATTGGGTAATAATATCGGTAAAGTATTAAATATTCGTGTTTCCATACAAATAAATTTTTCTCTTAGACAGGCAGGTAGACAACAGAAAGACACGACACAAACCTATACAGAGTAAAGAAGGAGAAAGACATGGGAGTGATAATAAGACCAAGCAACTCATCACCAGAAAACATATAAATATAACTGGAAAAACTTCTAAAACTAGTTATGATAAACTTGAATGACAGTCAACTGTATCATAAATGCATAACAGAGTAGATGGAGCAAACCATGGTCGTGTGAGAGAGATAAAAAAAGAGAGTGAGAGAGTTAAAGAAAGAAAGAGAAAGAGAGGGGGAGCAGGTAAAAAAATCTAGTAAGCATAGGTCGTATGAGGTCAAAGAAAAAGGACTATTCGCTCTGACCTTTTGACCTGATGACATATTAGATTCAGGGCAATGATAATAATGATAATAATAATAAGAATAGTAATTACTCATATATTGCTTACATTTTTCCCTTCAATTTTCAGGTAAAATAAATCAAATCAAAATTGATGCAGCCAAGACAGGATAACGCTGCAGTGGTTCGGTCACTACAACAAATAATAAAAATGAGAGACGAGCCATGACGCGCTACGTGGATCATTGTAGTGAAGGGATTAAACTTGCATGACATGTGAATACACCTTTTACTTTTATATAGTACTAGCCACAAAGCCGCCCTCCGGGCGACTTTTTGGCTAGCTCCTGCGGAGGGCTATTGGTGGGCCTTTGGCCCACCACCTTGTTTGGTGGGCCAAAGGCCCACCAAACACAGACTCTCCAGATAGCCCCTTCTAACTTTCCTGAAATCATGGATGTAGAAATGTATGTATTCCCCCCACCCATTACCTCACCCCCCCCCCATCACTCACCCATTACCATACACACACCCATTCACTCACCCATTACCCATCACCACACACCCATTCCCCATCACCCCCACCTATTCCCTCACCCATTCACTCA
>JACEEZ010007602.1:900000-909310 GCA_016584305.1 Chionoecetes opilio
GCAGCAAGGGACTTTAACCCTTTGAGACCCAGAACGTAATTTCCATTGTAATTTGGCAACCATTAGACCATTTTTAGTGAATGTATGCAATATTTTATAGATATGAACTATTTAGTATCCTTATCCACTAACTAATTTGGTATATTCAGTTACTTTTTGTTATTTTATGCCTAACAACAGACGATTTTATATAGCAAAGGACAGATCTGGGCGTGAAGGGGTTAATCTATTGCGGCCAGGACAGTCACTATTGTCAGTCAGTTTTTACTCCTAACATATATAATAACCTCCATAACTATTACTAGTGAATTACAACTAATATCACACAAGTGTCACACTTATTATAGCTTCCATATAGGATAGGTGCATGTACTTAACATCAAAAGAAACAGTATATTTTTAGAAACATTATAAATAAACATATAATTATATATCTATGTAATATATATATAATTATACATTTATCTTTCCTCCTCTGTTTCACCGTGAGACCCATGAACACCTTGCATTCTCAAAGTATGTCACAGGGCAAATGCCTAGTTGTCAGCATAAAGTATAGGATCAACAAGAAGTGATAACAAGCCAGAATCACGAGGAGAAGGGGGAGAAGACCTCGGACATCGACGCTACAAACACGCTCTGCTCACTCGCCCCATCCGACACTCCCTGGCTGTGCTCAAGACATTCATTGTACTTGGTTGTAATCTCTACGCTCCTTACTGGACTCTAAATAAATGTGTACAAAGCTGGAAGTACCAATTTAACTCATACCAGATAAGTCTCTACAATTATATACCGACTTATATAATTGGTGTACAGCGGTGGTGACTGATTTTATCAGTCTTATAACACCATAACGCGGTGTTAACGACACCCAACGCATTCTACAAGCAAGTTCTACAAAAAGCCTCTACAAGAGTTTAACTAACTCTGGCCATTCTACAGCTTCTCTACGTTCTACCAAGATTATCAAGATTATACGCCGATCTTCTTCAAACAACCACAGCCAGCCAGTACAACCACAACCACGACCATCAACATGGCAACCTCCGTAACCAACGCAACACAAGCCAGCCAGCGACTACAAGTATTACTTCTACTATCAATAACTACAAGCAACTACAGATGGAGAGAGAGGCAGACAACACTTCATGCAACTCAGCAAATTCGTTCGTCACAAGGTCGACCCCACATCAACACTGCCATCCAACACGGCCCTGCCAGACACCGCAACGTCTCATCCGCCCCGGATACGCAACACAGATCATCTCGTCATGGCAGAACGTAACACCTCCGCTAGCAACACAGATCATCTCGTCATGGGCCAGCGCAACACCGATACCCCTCCCGCTACATAGCAACACAACAGCAGCCCACATCACCGCCTGCCGAACATTCCGCTGACACAGCCCATCACCCTACCGCCCTCACAAAAATGCTGACTTGACACTACCACACAGTGTCACTACCTACCGCCACTACCAGCCGTTCCTCAGCTACGGACTTAAGCGCGTGCACCACAACACAACTGTCTGAGTATCTATTTCAGATTTCTTATTTGTGTATGTATATGTTATTATTATTTTTCTTATATGTGTTCTTTGACAGAATGTTGCTCTCCGGTGACTGTACTACATCAGTCATCCATGGCACTCATCCACGCTGTGTTCATCCTTCACTCACCTGGACCTCACCTATCATACACCAATACGAGTAGCTACCAGCTAAGTAATTGTTTTGCAGTTTTAGGTGAGCAGATACATTTTGAGTTAACACAGTGATTTCACATACACGGACAATTTCAACGTTAGAAATACTATAGTGCTATTTTTAACATACATTTACGTTTACATTACGATGGCTACGGTAACTGCATCTGTTCAGACACCGTCAGGACACTTATATCATAATTTTTAGATCACGGTATTCCCACACTAATTTTTTTTTCAATAGTAATGCATATATTACAATTCCTGGAGACATAACTCTTACGAGTGCACATTTACTACTGAATTACCACTTTATGAGTGCACCTTTACTACTGTTTACTACTTTATGAGTTCACATTTACTACTGCACCAGTGCAAACTCCTGAGATTGACATAAATGCATTAACTAGCGTGCCCGAGCGAGCAATACCAGTCACGGTCACAGTTCAGTGTTACCGATTCCTGAACCTGATTCCTGTAATGTTCTTTGTTTTTCGTGATTGTTTAGTTTGAGACGTCTTACTACATACACGGTCGCGAATAAATGTTTCGAGTAACTAGAGGATTAGATACAGATGATGCTTTACCAAACACTAATTTTGATACACAGGACACACCTGTAGTTAATGATGACACACACACTGCTACAACTGATTACCGTCACAAATTGCGATCACACACGGAAAAACAGTAGTGTCATACCATTCCATACCATTCCATATCATTACATTTTATATCAGTTTACCTGATTATTTTACAATTACCATGTATTCTGAATTTTATTGTGTGTTGTTATCTTTATAGAAAATGTCTACACAACACACCAAGCCAATGTTATATACGCTCTTGAAAATACTTTACATTGATGTTTTACGAATTTTTTGGTTTAGCTACATATAATTCTGACTAACTATAGAAAAAAATATAATTGCATTTTACCTTGTAACTCTAGCACGATAGAAACACTAATGTATGACAGATAACTCTTCACATTAGAATACTATTATATTAGAGTTAAAGTTGCACCAGAGTGCATAGCATTATATAATTATTTACTTACATTCCACAATTCAAGGAATTATTTCGCACGTATTGTTGCATGATCACATTATTTACTTACTTTCCACATTTAAAGGAATTATTACGCACTTATAATTGCATGACATTATTTACTTACATTCCTCATTTAAAGGAATTCTTACGCACTTAATGTTGAAATACATTAATTACTTGCATGACATTGCTATGTATTAACATACATACTAACTTACTTATTGTTACCATACCATATTTAATTGCATGAAATACTAACACACTTATTTGTTACACAAGTTACACATTTTTACTTGACTGCATTCCTTACGTATTAAATGCATACATAAATTACATTCACTACGGGAATGATTTACTTACGTTCTTCCTGTTGTACCACGATCACTACTTGAATGATAGGATTGTGTACTTACTAACATATTAAACTAGGTACTATATGCATGACAAGCAGTTACTCTATAACTCTTTACACATCTGCATGATGTACGTGACGTACGATCACACATATCTTTGAACTACATTCTGCTCACATTTATTGCCTATGTACAACTAACTAACCATGTATCATTACTTACTAACAAATTCAAACTCGCAGAGAAGTTACGAATGACTACTTGTCTTAATACAGACCTCAGAAAATATTGATTGACACAGATAACCTTATCTCTCATAACATTGTTCGCCAATGTCGAATAATAATTCAGTCAGTTTCTCTGCCAGTCAGTTTTTACACTCGCTGATGTCAATTTATTTTCCACAATAACTTTGCATTATTTTAATTTATGAATGATGTTTGGCAAACTTAGCTTTGCCTACACACAATACAACCACATTAATGTGTATCCAGCGATGTTTCTACCTATGTTAATTATCCATTTTGACTATTACTTATTAATATATTTACATATTACTAGGTTACTTACACCACAGTTACCCACACTGGTACACTGATACACCCACACAGATTGTATCAGGCGAGGTCTCGTCAATTTTTCCTTATATGTCTACAGTCCATTACATTCTTTTACTGACACAGTACTATTACTAGTAGGTACATAAATTGTTATACTATGCACACAGCAGCAGCTCTATAGTCAGTCGAGCCTTCGTCATTACTTGACTCAATCAGGTTTCTAACGATTACTTGACAATTTATAATTACAATTTCATTACTTGAAATTTTAATTTCTCAATTTTTCCCTGTAATTTTCACAGCTACTTTAGCTGACAGTTGAGTTTGCTAGCTACCGTCTACGGTACACGAACACTTGCTACACCTTACACTTGACATTTATTAACTGTGATATTTGCACATTATGGATCTACCCACACTAGTACTGACACATATATGTATATCATTTTACTCGGCCATGTCATTTTCTTTGATCTTGAACATTATGTAATCCATTGTTTTCCATATTTTTCTGTGTATTTAGCTCAGAGTTTACTCACTTTTAGCGATAGGAATTATGCTTTGGGAAGTTTATAGTTTATATTTTATATATGTATTTAGCCTTTAGTTAGGTGTACCATTTGTTATTCCCTAGCTAATTCTTATGTGCCTAATTTGAGGACAAATTATATAGCGGTAGATATCCCACCGCTGCCACCAATTATATAAGTCGGTATATAATTGTAGAGACTTATCTGGTATGAGTTAAATTGGTACTTCCAGCTTTGTACACATTTATTTAGAGTCCAGTAAGGAGCGTAGAGATTACAACCAAGTACAATGAATGTCTTGAGCACAGCCAGGGAGTGTCGGATGGGGCGAGTGAGCAGAGCGTGTTTGTAGCGTCGATGTCCGAGGTCTTCTCCCCCTTCTCCTCGTGATTCTGGCTTGTTATCACTTCTTGTTGATCCTATACTTTATGCTGACAACTAGGCATTTGCCCTGTGACATACTTTGAGAATGCAAGGTGTTCATGGGTCTCACGGTGAAACAGAGGAGGAAAGATAAATGTATAATTATATATATATTACATAGATATATAATTATATGTTTATAATGTTTCTAAAAATATACTGTTTCTTTTGATGTTAAGTACATGCACCTATCCTATATGGAAGCTATAATAAGTGTGACACTTGTGTGATATTAGTTGTAATTCACTAGTAATAGTTATGGAGGTTATTATATATGTTAGGAGTAAAAACTGACTGACACTATCCTGTTGTAATTCTTCCACTTTCCCCAAGGCAACGTGAGACCTGTATAACTCCTGTATAATCATTCGCCTCCACTTTCCATATATCTTTCTTCCCTCCTCTTCCTCTTCCTCTTCTCTCTTCTTCCTCTTCCCTCCTTCCTCTTCCTCCTCTTCCTCCTCTTCTGTCTTTTACAGGTGACCTACACTACATACATCTATCTTTCATCTCCCATCCTTCCCTATCTACACTCTTCTTTGTTCTCTTCCTCTTATCCTTTCCCCTCTCGCTACGGCTCTCACCTTCCCCTCTTCTCCCCTTTTTTCTCTTCCCCTATACATTTCCATCTGCCCTTTTCCCCCACAAACTCAAATGCTGGAGTCTATACAAAAAGAATAGGCAAAGGGGAAGGAGGAAGAGACAAAAAAAAAGAATCTCGATGGACCCTATTTCAATTTTCGTCACAAAGTTCTCATGGGTCAGTCACGCCGGGGAAGGTTGCGACATTTTTCCTGTGCCGCAGAAGGAAAAAAAAAAAGAGGAAAAAGTCATTCTATATGTCTCTTATTCTATTGGAAAAGTTCGTGAAATGCGTGTTTGACTTTAACTAGATATGAGTGGTGAGGATTTTTTTTATTATTTTTTTTTCTTCTTATTTTTTTTCTTCTTATATATTTTTTCTTCTTATTTTGAAGGGGAAAAAGGGAGGAAAAGTAATTTGATGTCTCTTATTCCTTGGCGAGTTGGTGAAGTGCGTGTTTGACTTTGACCAGGGGTGAATTTTAGTTTTTCTTCTTATTTTTGTCATCTTATTTAGTTTTTTTGTCTCCATATTTATTTTCTTCTTATTTTGAAGGGGAAAAAGAGAGGAAAAGGTAATTCTATATGTCTCTTATTCTTTGGCGAGTTGGTGAAATGCGAATATGATTTAACTAGGTGTGAGTGGTGAGGATTTTTTTCTTGTTTTGTCGTTTTCGGCTTAACATTTCCTGGAAACTAGATAGAGAGGATGATATTTTACTGCCGGTTTTTTTCTGGAAATATGAAAAAATGTAATGTTTTGTTTTTGTGTGATTAATTAAAAGTGTAATATCCCTTAATGCCTGTTTAGCTGCTGCATGCCTAGTGTGTGTGTGTGGTGTGTGTGTGTGTGTGTGTGTGTGTGGTGTGTGTGTGTGTGTGGTGTGTGTTACTCGCCCACTCGCCCATGGTCATGATCATGCGCATTGGACTCGCGATCGCCATCTTTTTACCCTCCCGGAGAGAGCTTAGAGTTCATGGAAACCGATCTTTGGGTAGGGCTGAAACCTCACTCCACACACACACACACAAAACTCACACTCACACACACACACACACACACACACACACACACTCACAACACACACACACACACACACACACACACACACACACACACACACACACACACACCACACACATCCTATCATCCTATTCCCTTGCTCATGTGGGTCAGTAACAACTACTTATATCGGTGAAAAATCTTTAGCCATGTGTTGTGTGTGTGTGTGTGTGTGTGTGGTGTGTGCGTGTGCGTGTGCTGTGCGTGCGTGTGTGTGTGTGTACTCTCTCTTTGCGGCTCTTGTTTCCCTTGCACCCTTAAAGGCAGCCGTAAAACGAGCCTGAGTAAATATCACGTGGAAACCTGAAAACAACAATGCTTCTCCTTTGTCTCGCTCCGCCTTTTGTGATCGGAGGTGAAATTGTTCCTCGTTTAATTAGTGGGCTAAACTTGGGGTCGGATCTGAGAAGCAGGCGTCGCGTGGCGTGGGGCCTGAGGTCTCGCCGCAACTCTGGAACTCTGGACTCAAGTGCCGGGGGTGTATGTACAGTGAAAATATGTGTTCTTTTGTGTGTGTGAACCTAAGCAAGTGTTTCCAGGGTGGCGAGTGTTCCTGGGTTGCGAGTGAAGGGCGAGTGTTTCCAGGGTGGCGAGTGTTTCCAGGGTGGCGAGTGTTCCAGGGTGGCGAGTGTTTCCATGGTGGCGAGTGTTCCTGTGTTGCGAGTGAAGGGCGAGTGTTTCCAGGGTGACGAGTGTTCCAGGGTGGCGAGTGAAGGGCGAGTGTTTCCAGGGTGGCGAGTGTTCCTGGGTGGCGAGTGTTCCTGGGTTGCGAGTGAAGGGCGAGTGTTTCCAGGGTGACGAGTGTTCCAGGGTGGCGAGTGAGGGGCGAAATGTTTCCAGCAGGGCGACGAGTGGGCGCGACGAGTGTTTCCAGCAGGGTGGCGAGTGTTCCAGGCCGGAGTGAGGGGCGAGTGTTGGGAAAATAGTAACTCTTTGGCGGTAACTGCAACTGACAGCTCCACCGGTGAAAATATTTGCTGGACAACGTTTTCGTAACATACACATTACTTTTACATGTAGTTTAGAGTGCTTACAGGGCTCGCAGAGGGGAGACATCAAAGAGAGGAAGAAGAATAGCAACAATAACAGAACGGTGAAGTATTTGTTGTGACAGTCACGTAGGACACATTCCAATATCATTTTTTTTTTTTTTTTTTTTTTAACATCACAGGGAACTAACTGGCCAAGGGCACAACAAAAATGGGTAACACAAAGCCCGCTTAGTTGCCAGTCCCTATAAAGAAGACAGTAAGAGAATAAAATAAAAACAAGGGGTAGGCCAATTTAGTTCGGCCAATTTGTCGACATATATATCATCAAAGGCAGCCATAACTATACGTACAAGGTGTATTTACCTAATGTTAATGTACAGGGTCATAGGTATACATTCAGTGGTTTTGTACTTACTCGTGTAGCTTCCTTATTTTCTTATGTTCTTATCTTCTTATGGTCCTGTCATTGCATCTGTATTTTATTTATATTTTCTGTATATTGAACTGCTGATACGGACTGACGGATACTGTGGACTGTGTTTATGTGGTGGTCTCTTAGCGGAGGGGAAGTGTTAGCCTGATCTGTGCAAGTAGTTAGTTGATGGTGAGATGGCCGCGGCGTGACATCGCACCCTCCTTCCCTTCTCCCTCTAATCGTGGTGAGTTTCTTTTGCTACGCTAAACCGGGAAAAAGAGGATGAAGGGATAAGAAATTGTGGGGGGGGGGAGTAGAGAGAGAGAGAGAGAGAGAGAGAGAGAGAGGAGGAGAGAGGAGAGAGAGAGAGAGAGAGAGAGGAGAGGGAGGGAGGGGGGGAGGGAGGGAGGGAGGGAGGGAGGGAGGGAGGGAGATCAGTATAAAAGGCATTGTCAAGTAATAATTTCCTGCTTCCCATCTTGTTATCCCTTTCCTTCCAGTATTAAGTCGTGTTCTTCTTGTTCTCCTTCCTTACAAACAATAACAACGGAGAACAATAGTACCAGAGATCTAGGCTGATAATCTTTCTCTACGGTTATTTTACACCGTTTGCCATCCTCCTGTTCTGCTCCGCCCACTTATTCACATGTTCTGTTCCTGTATTATTTATTGTTCATCAAGTGGCGGCGAGTGAGCGTTATATTCCGTGCTCTACACTGACTTGTCCCCGCGCTGCCGTGCCCTGGCAAGAGTGTACAGTGGTGCAGGACAAAGGCGCCTTTTATCTCCTTTTATTTCCATCGATTGTCCGTCGCTTTGTCAGTTTTCCTCGACTGATTTCCACACATGTGTTTTCCATCTGGCCTTTGTTAGCTTATGGCTTAGTCTTTCATCCTCCATTGCCATTCTTTCCACTCAACTGTTCACTGTTCATGTAGACTCCATCAAGAGAAGTAAGGAAAACAAACACAGGAGGGGAGGCGATGGCAGAGTGGACTCAGAGACTCGGTTCTCCGAGTGGCGTCCTCGGTGACCCGAGTTCGATCCCCGATGAAAACCAAAATCCACTTAAAATATTTCTGCTCCGTCGAGTGGCCTAAGAACACCCACATGCTGTCCATTAACTCTACCTTCGATTGCGAGTGCATCGGAGGACACAGGGGGGCGGCATGAGCTTCTAATCACAGGCTGTCACTATAAAATCATGCTGCGCCACCACGGCCGAGGGCCAACCATCACAGCTCTCAAGTGACCTCCAGGGCCTAACATCTCACCCTGGAGTCACTGCCTACACGCGCTATAGGCATAAATGTAAAAAAAAAAAAAAAAAAAAAAACTTTGATCACCAATATTTTTAGCGTCGGGCTTCATCTGTTTCTGATAAGTTTATGCAAGCGTTCAGCACGTCTATAGGGGTGCGGGGATGTGTCCTGGCGGGTGGCGGTATCGTGGGTAAACAATGGACATTTGGTAGTATTGTAGATTAATTTTGGAAGTGCTAACTCCATGGAGTAGCAGATCCTTAGTAGAGGTAGTAGTGTATCATGCATCTCGAGGTGGTTTGGTTACCTGCATGCAGACTGAGAGAGACTGGAAGACTACTAGATTTTAAAAGATAATTGAAATGGGG
>JACEEZ010007603.1:0-10042 GCA_016584305.1 Chionoecetes opilio
CACTACTCACTGCCACATATCACCAATACAGCCCCACCTAACCCCACAACCCACCAACCCCAATACTTACTAACACAATAATTTGACCACAACAGTAGGTTGGTATAGTTTTGGGCTGGCCGTCAACTGCCGTTGTGTGGCAGTCGGCGCCTGCCCATATCAGTGAGCGTTAGTGAGATCTCGTCATTACTTTATTTTGTGTCTTTGGTTTACTCTCTCTCTCTCTCTCTCTCTCTCTCTCTCTCTCTCTCTCTCTCTCTCTCTCTCTCTCTCTCTCTCTCTCTCTCTCTCTCTCTCTCTCTCTCTCTCTCTCTTCTCTCCCCCCCCCCCTCCCTCCCAATACTTACTAACACAAGGGTTTGACCACAACAGTTTCTGCCACGTATGACAATCTTGCTGGTGGAGGAAGTCAGTCCCTTTACACACACACGTGGCATGCAGCTCCGTGCCTAGAATGTTCATGACAGCCTGATGACAGCTCCGGTGTGTGTCAGAGCATAGGCCTGTCATGGCATCGGCGGCGCAGGATTGCTCGTATATATTGTTAGTGTTCTATATATATATATATAATATATATATATATATATATATATATATATATATATATATATATATATATATATATATATATATATTTTTTTTTCTTTTTCTCTCTCTCTCTCTCTCTCTCTCTCTCTCTCTCTCTCTCTCTCTCTCTCTCTCTCTCTCTCTCTCTCTCTCTCTCTCTCTCTCTCTCTCTCTCTCTCTCTCTCTCTCTCTCTCTCTCTCTCTCTCTCTATATATATATATATATATATATATATATATATATATATATATGTATCTCACATCGCATGCTGTAATCTGTATTCTATTCACTGTTATACTTTTGAGGAAAATTAATGTTATGTGAAAAAAACAGTCATTTTTCTGTTACTTTCATTACAAAATAATTCGACTGTGGCTTAAAAGAAAGATTTTTGCCTGCTCTATCTTGATGTTTTTATACATTGTGTGCGAACACCGCATCGTTTTTAAGTTATTCTAATAAACTTCTTTTTTTTGTCAAATTTCGAAAAAAACTGCAAGGGGGTACCCCTGTTATGGTGGCTTATAGCTTGTTGTTCTCGTAGTCACCGTGGTAGGATTGGTTGAAGGTAGCGTGGCGGTATAGGCCTGAGCGGTGGAATGGTAGAAAGGCACGTGTTGCGTGGTTCGGTGAATCACGCCCTTATGGACGTGCTTGGTCGTGTATCGTTGCGTGTGTGTGTTCGGGAGGATGAATAAACTTGTGTTGTATCTTTATGTGTATTTACTAATGAGTTATTGGTACAATATAAGTACATCAGCTGCCGCCAAGACGTTAAGCACTGAGACAACGCCTGCACGAGGCGGCACCACTGAGGGAACTGGTTGATCCCGCGCCTGACCCACGCTAACCTTGTCCGCAGGTGGGCGCCGCTAGAGGTCACTACTTATGCTACAAACATAGAGGCGGCAAACTTAAAAGTATAAATAGTTGCCTATTACACCCCCTTCAGATTTTAAGAAATTTTTTTGCACCTCAGATTCTAAGGAAGATTGGTCCATAGCGACTTTGCGTCATGCTAAACGTGTTTAGCATTCGTGTTTAGCATGACGCAAAGTCGCTATGGACAAATCTTCATTAGAATCTGAGGTGCAAATATTTTCCTCAAAATCTGAAGGGGGCATTTTTTGGGGAATTTGACAAATAAAAGTTTATTCAACCCCTTCACGTCCAGATCTTTCCTTTGCTATATGCAATTGTCTGCTATTAGCTATACAATTACGAAAAGTAACTTAATATATCAAATTAGCTAATGGACAAGGATACTAAACAGGTCATAGCTATAAAACAATGTTTATATAAATTAACATTGTCTAAAAGTAGCCAAATTACAATGGAAATTACGTTCTGAGTCTCGTGGGATTAAATCACTTAAAAACTAGGCGGTGTTCGTAAAAAAAAAAGAATTATTTTACCAATCTTTTTTTTTCTTTTATGTGGAGGCTATACAATAATTAATTTTAATAGCGCCTGTAGGCTATTATTATTATTATTATTATTTTTTATCTTATCTAGCTGTCGGCATGTCTTTTGCACTCTGCTTTGTTTCTGATGACGGCTACCTAGGCTATCTAGGCTCTCTATTAAGCATTGTGTTGTACGCCTCTATTCATCTAGTTACCTGCGAGTCATCTCATTGTTTCTCTTATTATCTCTCAATGTCTCTCTTATTATCTCTCATTGTCTCTCTCATTGTCTCTCTTATTATCTCTCATTGTCTCATTATCTCTCATTGTCTCATTATCTCTCATTGTCTCATTATCTCTCATTGTCTCATTATCTCTCATTGTCTCATTATCTCTCATTGTCTCATTATCTCTCATTGTCTCTCATTCTCTCTGTCCTGCCCCGCCACGTACGTACGTGTGTGTGTGTGTGTGTGTGTGTGTGTGTGTGTGTGTGTGTGTGTGTGTGCGTGTGTACCCGGTCAAGTATTGTTTGTGTTTAGTTATGCGCGGTTGATGATTCTAACCTCATTAATCTCTCTCTCTCTCTCTCTCCTCTCTCTCTTCTCCTCTCTCTCTCGCTCTCTCTCTCTCTCTCTCTCTCTCTCTCTCTCTCTCTCTCTCTCTCCTTATGATACAAAACATTATAATCAAACTAGATAGAAATATGCCAACACAAATGCATAAGAATTTTCTCTCGTGAGGGATCTGATTTAGTTTATTCTGATTGGTAAGAAGAAGAGTGTTTGCCTTTGCTTAGCTGGGTGGCGAGTTAATTCCTCACTGTGGTATTCTCTCTCTCTCTCTCTCTCTCTCTCTCTCTCTCTCTCTCTCTCTCTCTCTCTCTCTCTCTCTCTCTCCTCTCTCTCTCTCTCTCTCTCTCTCTCTCTCTCTCTCCTCTCTTTTTCCCTTCTATTACCTACCCATTATCTCCATATTTTCATCTGTATTTTTGTTATTATAATGGAAAATTGATCAAAACAATGACTACATGGAAGAGGGGAAGGGGGTTAAATCTGCAGGTGGGGGAAGATCAAGAGGGGCGGGGGAGGGGAAGGGGGGTGAAGGGGGGAAGGGGGAAGAGGGGTGTGTGAAGGGGTAAAGGGGATGAGGGGGAAGGGGGGGTAATCCTATCATCGTCTCATAAACATTTAAAGTTATAGTAACACTCAAGGTATTTATCTGTTTTTTTATATAACTTTAAAAATGTTCTGGTACTTAATTTGTTTTCATGTATTGTTTAATGTGTGCTTTTGCCATGATCTGTGAATGTGTTGAGGTAGGCTTGCAAGGTTAGAAGGAGAAGGAGAAGAAGGCCCGAAGGAGAAAAAGGTAAACAATGACCATGTTGTGTGCACGAACCCATTTCAGGTACTCTCGGGGCTGCAAGAGGAAGATGCGGAGGTAAGGAAGGTAGACGATACATCATCACCCGAAGGTAAAATCTTGCTTGTTGGCGACAGTCAGGTTAGGCATCTCAACAGCAGGTTCTGTGACAGAGAAGGGATGCGCATGAAGTCGGTGAGTTACCCAGGGAAGGGGATAGGTTATGTAGTGACAAGATAGTTGAGTGCATGGCGGACCAAGGGAAAAAGCCCATCGTCTGCCTGAGCGCTGGGGGAAATGATGTTGAGTGTGTAAGAAGTGAGGAATTGCTACGGCGGTTCAAGGAAGCTGTAGGTAAAGTTAGGGACAGAGGTGGGTTCCCTGTGGTGTGTGGTGTCCTTCCAAGACGCTTTGTTGACGACTTGTGGTACTCCAGGGCTATTGCTTTGAATTGCCGGCTGGCACTTCATTGCAAAGCCAATGGTTGGGCCTTTGTCGACAGCTGGGACCTCTTTTTCGGGGATAACCACCTCTACCGCAGGGACGGGGTGCACTTTTCGAGGAAAGGAGTTCAGATCTTGTCTGAATCCCTTGAAAGGGAGGTAGATGCACTGCAGGCTTTTTTAAGACAGAGAACCGGGTTTGGGACACTGGGGTCGGGGTAAAGGAAACTTGCGACACTGGGAGGAGTTTCAGAAGGCAGGGAACTAAAGTGATTCGTAAGAAGAGAAAAGAGGAGGGTTTAGTTAAAGATAAAGGGAAAATTGACATAAAGAAGAGGGTTTGCTTGAAGGTTTACTATACAAACTGTAGAGTATTTAAAAAAAGATAGATTTCCGGGCGAGGAATAAATAGTGTAGAGGATTTTGATATAATAGCATTAACAGAAACATGGTTGGATATATCAGGAAAGGTATTTGATCCGGAAGTCGAGATAGCTGGTATAAGTTTTTTTCACACGGACAGAGTAGGCAGACGAGGTGGAGGAGTTGCGCTTTATGCAAGAGATGCATTGCACTGTTGTGTTTAATAATGTTTTAAAAACAGATGACAGCATAGAGTCTATATGGGTAGAGGTTACGGAGGGAACTGGAGAAAATGGTTTTGGGTGTAGTGTATAGGCCTCCAAACTTATGTAAAGAGATTCAGCTCCTATATGGGAAGAAATAAACAAGGCCTGCAGATATAATCGACTTTTGCGTGGTGGGAGATTTTAATCTTAGGAATATAGACTGGGATTTAATCATAGGTGCCCCAGCGACGCAGATGAATTGTTAAATATAATCCGGGATAACTTCCTAAGTCAAGCAATCAAGGAGCCTACTAGAGGAAATAATATTCTAGATCTATTGCTGACAACAGAGACGATTTAGTTACAATGTGGAGGTAGGGGGAATTTTAGATAATAGCACCCATTATGAGATCAGATTTAGCTTAGAAGGGGAAGTTGGAAAATTAAGTGGCAATAAGCATCGAATACCAAATTTTCCCAGAAAGGCCAATTATCAGGATTAAGAAGACATTAATAGGTAATGATTCCTGTGATATTCTTCCACCAACAATTTTTGTAAGATGATGGCGTTTGGGAAATTTGTATGGATGGCAGGTGGTATTTGGAAGAAACCAGCTTGAAAATTTCGACCTCGACACCTAATTATGCCCTCATGATCAAGGTACAAACCTAATAAATTTGGTCAATTTTTTCCTATGGGGGCTGGCTGAGGCCAATAGCTGATATTCCATCAACAGCTATAAATTTTTTTAACCTAAAATTTGCAAGGTGTATGCAAGAACCCCCCAAAGGGGATCACGATTATTACGCCTGAAGGTAATCAGGTATATCAGCCACCCCAGAGTTTAATGATCCCTCGTTAGTGGGTATTTATCCTGGGGCCCCGTTTTCCCCAAATCAAACAGCCTGTAATTACGATTCAAACTTCTCAGCCTACCAGTAAACCACTTAGACCTACTCAAATAATAGATACAATCCCTAATTCCAGGGCAACTACTGTCTAGTGAAGTACGAAAAATAAATTGTGTCCCTTTTGTGAGGGGGAACATCCGCCCTCCACATGTAATATCTATTGAGATTGTTACACGAGAGTTGAAAGGTTAATGCGCCTCGGTAATTGCCTAAACCTGTCTCCGTGGTAAACATTTCTTCAAATGCATGCCCTATAAGCTTAAGAACTTGTAGGAAATGTAAACAATCTGTTCATAAAAATCGCTCTTTGTCCTAACAGTGAAAAACAACTCAGACCCTACAGTAGTTAAAATGGCAGTCACTAATAAGAGTAGTTTTGCAGCTGTTCCAACTGCCGAGTTGAAGGTGTGCCATAATGGTAATGCAGTCATAGTAAAGACAATTTTGACAGTGGTGCACAAAGATCCTTCATAAGCAAGAGATAGTTGAATTATTACAACTACCCATAATTAATAAAGTGAACATAGCCATATCAGGTTTTCTCGCCAGTAATGAGGCCCCAAACCTATGACATAGTTTTAACCCCTAGTCCAATTAGGAAGATATAAATGTAGGGTAGCTGCTGTAGTAGTAAATAATATTGGTATTAGTTTAACTGTTAATGGACTAAAGGCACAACTGAAGCTGGGGGAAATGGTTTTTAAATATTTAGTAATCCCTTCAAAGACGTGATGGACCTTTCCCAATTATAATAGGACCGACAAAATTTTTGGGCGTTCCCAAAGGGGGTCATCAAAAACATAACGTCTCTATGTTAAAACCAGTGGGTCAATCATTGGGGGCATACGGCGGGGGGGCGCGTCGCCTCCCCCACCCTACGACCCCACCCCGGGGGTCCCCACGGCGGATTTCCCCATGCGGGCCCTTTTCCCATACCAACACTTCGACAAGAAACATCGACTTGCCCCGCCACGACCCTTGGGGCCCCCCCTTGGCCCCTCCAGGGCCGGTTGTCTTTTACAGATACAACCGAGGGGAAGGATCGGTTTCGGGTACGTCCCCACAGCCCATATACCCAAAAGGTGGCGCGGGGACTATGCAGTAATAGGTCTCGATTCAATTCACGGGCAATCGCTATTTGACACGTAATCATCCCGCGATACCCCATGTTTTTGCGAAGACACTTTTACCAAAAAAGCTTTGATTCGTCTCTTAGCCTTTTTGTGTCCAGTCTCAAAAACCATAGAGTAAGACAGGGTTACAACGATTTGAAGACCCGGATTTTTTGCCCTTCTGAAAGCTCCAAACAATCCAATACCCCCGTGAGCGAGTCCATAACACCTGGGCTAGCCAATTCGCCGAAAGACTTCTTGACGTGACCCCCTCTTATGGACGGCTACCAGGTATAAAACTTTAAAGTCTAAATGCCCCGCCAACGCATGAAAGAGTTTTGTTTCATCTAGTAAGTCTAAACCCCGGCCCTTTGGTTTTGACCAGGAGACCTCAATCCCAAAGGCTATGCCTCCTCGGCGCCCTCGAGAGATCCCCAGGACCTCCAGCGACTAGCAAAGATTACTGCATCATGGCAAAACAAGATCAGTGTCTTGGTTTGCCGACGGATGCTCCCAATATTTTGATCTAAAACCCTTTTTTGTCCAATCCCATCCATCAAAGGTTAAAAAGGATGGGGCAAGGGAGCACCCTTGCCTCATCCTGTATTCACGGGGAAGAAGCTGGATCACCCTGCCCCACCTTCACAGCACCTCAGTCCAAAATACAGCCAGTTATCAAACCAATAGTCTTTGAGGAATCCCGAGCGCAGAAGGTCCAAAGTGACTCACGATCCTGATGAAATGCCCTTTATTGGGAAGGATAAGGGAAAATTCCATCATAAAATTTCCCGGGGTTTGCCCGTAAGAATTAAATCTTTTTTTTCTCGTAAAATTTTATCTTCTTTTTTTTTTGTCTCGATTCTATCTCCCCCCCTTTCCCCTCACTCCCTCCCCCCCCCCAATTCCGGGTAATCCAAATTCGGGGGCAATTTTTCGCGTTCATCAATAACAGTAATCAAATTTTTCATCCTCCAAAACCCCTCCTATAAACAAGGAACACTCTTATTTTTTTAAATTCCTTCAAAATAGAAAAAGTGACAGATCACGTTCATAAATGGATGGGTTGTGAGTTTTTTGAAAAATTTAAAAAGCGCCAAAAATTTACGTCTCGACTCCCTCCTCGTCCTAAAAAAAAACGCGTTCGTAGGCTTGAACGAAAGGAAATAACATTTTCCCCGGATATTAGAATAAAAATATAAGTTCTTCTATATCAAAGTTAAAGAACTTTAGGCAGCCATATCAAAAGTAACTTGTTTCATTTCGAATGACTTTAAAGTCATTCATGGTCTGATAATTCCTTCGGAGAGGCCCGGGGTCATAGAATCCGAACTTTCCCCCCTTTTTCCCGCTCCCCACCCCAACCTTGCCTTAGTTCCACGGAGGCCATCTCTGCCCTTCCTCTCCGAAACCGGCCACATGGTACAGTAAAACCCCCACACCAACCCATTCCTCCACATTTTCTCTTCTATAAATATTCCATGTATCCCATAGTGCCATTGTACGGGCAAGGTGGTAGTTCTAAGAATGATTCTGTGGGGGGGTTATGCTCTAAAAAGCTTGCCCGTTTCCAAAATTTGAGTTTGTATTTGTCTAAATCTCAAACAGAGAAAAAATTTTCATGGGGAATAAATGGGGGGAGTTTCAAATTAGTTTTTTGTGTCTTCATAGAAAACCCCAGGTGATTATTCTGTGTTAGACAGTAATTCCCCCCCAATTCCAAAAGAGTCGCCTTAATCGGTGTAATTTAAGAAAACAAAACCCGACTACAGTTTTAACCAAGATATAAAATTCCCGTCAAATAGCCAAATTTGTAGTTTTTGCGGTGGGGTTTTTTTTTGTTCGGTCATAAATACGATAAAATTTTTTAAACCTACGAAACCCTGGCAAGACATGGGGACTAAAAAGGTGGTATATTATTTCCTACAAAAAAAAGGGAAAAGAATCTCCCCTGGGAAATAGTAGATAAAGTCAAATTTCGGTAAATTTTTTTACAGTGTCGACATTATAAAGGTCTTAGATCTTCCCCCCTAAACCAAAAACCCAAACACATGAACCATGACCATGTGGCAGTGAGCTGTAAAAGCGGCCGTCAGCCCTTTCCTCAGCCGCACCATCTCAGCCAGGCCGCATGCCGCGCACCTCCGACGCTCGCCTCAAATACAGCCGCCGCATCTACCGCCACCCACCCCCCGCCCACACCGCCAACATGCGAAGAAAGGACGTAAGCCGGTGGGGGGAAGTCCTGGATCTCTTCCTCCCTACCCACTGCGTCGTTGAGTTCGTAAAACCCCAGCGCAAGAACATTACATCATCGCCCCTGTGAGCGACATCGTGACGCCACCTCCAAAAAGGGCGAAAAGGCTCAGGGAGGGACCACTCTTGGTTTTCAAAATCCTAAGGAGTTCCCAACAAGAAAATGGGTTTTCCCTTTTCGGTTGTCCCATCGCCCAAGGGTTTTCCCACCCATGGCGACCTTAGCGCCATACTATCCATCCACCCGTCTGGCCAAAGCGCCACGACGTTTGCTGCGTCGTAGCAAGGACTCGACGAACTCTGCTTCCGCACTCCAAGCTTCAAAAACCCCACCCCGGGGAGACCTCCTAGAAACTAATCGGGAGTGTTCAGTGCAGTGTTATTAACATTTAGTTTAAAAAGTTAAAAAAACGGGGGAAGAAATTTTTTTGAACTGAACTTGAAATTTATTTTTTGAACTTGAAAGGTTAATACCTCTCTGTTTAGGGTATTTTTAGCGCACCCGGTTTTTATCTTGGGAAATCAAAAACGAAAAGGTTAAAAGTAAAAAATTGACCAGGATTCAAAAAAAATTGAGGGGCAGTATTTTTAATTAATCCAGGAAAAGGTTTGATTTGGGATAAAACCCCGTCTCTCATTGAAATTTATTAACAGACTCAGTTGGTTCGGGAGTCTTCAAGGTATTTTAATTTAAATTACGTCAACCCGCTTGCGGTTATTCAGGGAAGATTAAAACGAAAAGTGTTAAATGGAATTAATGGTCAAGGGTTTTTAGGTCAGACTAGAAAACAATTTGTCTAGGGGATTTTTTCATTTCTAGAATTTTGGAGTGTCTGGTTTTACGGGCTCAGCCGTTCAGTGGGGGGAGTTTTTAATTCGAGATGTTAATGCACTCCCTTTCACAGTCAAAACCACTTTGGGGGTGTGGCGGATATTTTTAGGACTCGTCAGGCTCTCGTTTATCTAACCAGAGGGTACGGGTTTTTGCGCCCCTGGGGCAACTGCCGCCGAGAATACGGGTACTGAGTCAGGGTTTCGCCCCGTTTCTACCCGGTCAGAGGTTTTATTTGGGGTACTTTTCCCTTTATTGAATATCGTGTAATCTAAACACATTTAACACCCTTTAAAAAAAAAGAAAATCTCCATTTAAAATTTACTCTAAATTCGTCCCATACACTAGTCGGTAGCCCCCCGGGCCGAAAAATTTGCTCACCGGTATCAAATTAGGGCGAGAATGCTAAGAGTGTTTTTTTAGAAGTATAAATCCTAGAGTTAGAAAACATGTTTATACATTTTGGGGGGGGGCAGCTTTTTTTTTGATTATTCCCTTTTTTTTTTTCCCCCAAAAGGCGCCAAAATACACCCAATAAATTTAAATCTTTTAAATTTGTTTTTTGGGCCACATGTAGAAAGC
>JACEEZ010007603.1:14915-42415 GCA_016584305.1 Chionoecetes opilio
GAAAGCATTGAACGAGAGATTAATTTGTAAACGTATAAAGTCTTCAGAGAAAAAGGAATTAGAGCTTTTCTTTATTTGAACTCTTTGAAAATAATGTTTTTATAAAGTTTAAATAATGTTTAATAAAAGTTTTTTTGATGGTTTTGATAATTTTTGTAAGATTTAAATTTTTTTTTGGGGGGGGGAGATTTTGTTTTCCTGTATTCTATATTTTCTCTTCATCGTTTTCCTCATTTTTCTCAATCTCGTTTTTGTTTTGAATATTTTTTCTGTTTTCATTTCCATTCATGTTATTGGTTTTTTTTTCATCGTTATTTTAGTTTGTATTTATTTCTCTTCTTCTTTTGCTTCCTCTTTTTTTTTCTCTAAGTCTGATTTCTGTTTTGGTTATTATTATTCTTTTCGTACTTATTTTTCCTACTTATTTCCCTACTCTATTTTTTCTACCTATTTTTGTCGTACTTAATTCCCTACTTATTTTTTCACCATCGTTATTTTAGTTTGTATTTTTTCTCCTCTGCATCTTATTGTACTCTTTTTCCTTATGCTTTTATTTCTTTTGTGCAATACGTCCTTGTTTCGCCTCCATTCTTTGTTTCCAGCATCGTTTACATTTGGATTTTTTTTCCTCTTCATCTTCCTTTTTTTTTTTTTTATCAGATTACTGTTTATTTGTTTTCCTCGTCTCGCTTCCGGTCTTGTTTTTCTTTTCATTTTTTTCTTTTCTTTTTCATCGTTGTTTTGGTTTTGCCTTTAACCTTGTCCTCACTCTGCTTCTCTCTTCAGGTCTTCAAACGCCCTTGGCACGGATTACAGACTCCCCCTTCTACTTTTCTTGAACGCTTCCCATGTCTTTCCTTGCTACTATCACCACTACATCACCACTACATCACCACAAATACCTCGGTCACCACTCATCACCAGGCCTCATCACCCATCACACATACGTCTCGTTATCTAATTTTTTCTTCTTCTCTTTGTTTACTTCCCTCTATACCTTCTTCTCTTCTTCCTGTTTTATTTTGCAGCTCTTGGCTTCCTCTATGATTTGATTTTTTGGGTCTGAAATATATTGATCAAAGTTGAGTTGAGGCGGTTAGCTCATAAGCAATTTTAATAGTTGTTGTTGTTATAGCTCTTGTAATTGTTGTTGTCGTTGTTGTAGGTAATTGAAATTGACTCACTGCATAGTATGTGACGTTTTCCCCCTTCTCTCTCTCTCTCTCTCTCTCTCTCTCTCTCTCTCTCTCTCTCTCTCTCTCTCTCTCTCTCTCTCTCTCTCTCTCTCTCTCTCTCTCTCTCTCTCTCTCTCTCTCTCTCTCTCTCTCTCTCTCTCTCTCTCATTCACTCAATCATTTTATTATCCGTCAAGGAACACCATCTAGCATGAGGTATGTTTTTCCCTAAAGCAACTCTAATCTAAACTAATTCATTAAAATACAATATATTCCTCTTTTTTTAGCACATTTTCTCTCGCCAGGATCATGGACTTGTCATCTCCCCGTCACGCCTAAGGAACTGGTTAGCATAGAATAGGAAGGACTGTGACATTTTATAGTACGAGGGAACAGACTGTGGTGCGCAGCAAAGGTCTGAGAACCGTGGGAGGCTTAACATAAAGTAGGGGATAGAACATAGTATACCTAAGGTTTTACACTGTACCCAAGAGGCGTGTGTTTATCATGGTGTAAAAATGTTAGGCTAAGGTAGTTATGTTTATTTTTTTAAAGTTGAGTTTATGTCGTATAGGTTTTGTGAGTATTGATTTGATGCATCGTAGATTAAATATAAAGTAAATTATATCTAAATAATAATATTAATGTAACTACCGTAGATAACACTAAAGTCGCCAGGACAACGTTTCTTTTTTATTTACAGATGTCTGGTGGCGTTAATACTTACATTTCTACACCTATGATTTTAGGAAAGCTAAAGGGGCTATCTTGAGAGTCTGTGTCATTTTGTGTCTTCACCGGTGTCATATTATGGCTATAAATGAGCAATTACCAAAATAAAAACCGAGTGGCGACGTTGGTAACGGGCTACACTAAGGTAAGCCAGCTATACTAGTGTTTATGTTCTGAGTGTCCTCCAGCCGTCGTCGTCGCCCGAAAAAACACGAGTAGGGAAATTTGAAACCGTCTATACTTGCAGTTACAAAGCATAAAACAACGCTGAAACAGGGTAGATTATAGTCATGATATAAACTACTGTGTATCATCTTCAGTGGCACATACACATCAGTTGTGATGCTATAGTTCGAGATATATGGCGCCTGGTGACATTACTGCAGATGGCGACTATAGTATTATCTACGGTAGCAAAAGGGGAAATCAATGTAAATATCTGCAATTGTATGTGTATTGAGTAAAGCAACAGACAGCAAGACAGACACAACAAAAAATAATATAACCTAGTAAGTGGAACGAGGACAACACATCAATTTATTATAAAAGTAAATCATTCAAAAGTAATTCAAAATAACATAGTGGAAAAAAAGTGTGATTGACCAATTAACAAAATACGAAAGTCAGAGAACACATACACTAGAAAGTTCATATTAGGTGTGTATAGACGGAATGGTTGGGACAGGAACGAAGAACCTTAACCCCTTGAGACCCAGAACGTAATTTCCATAGTAATTTGGGTACTATTAAGCAATTTTTTGTGAATATAAGCAACATTTTATAGATATGACCTGTTTAGTATTCTTGTCCACTAACTAATTTGGTATATTAAGCTACTTTTCGTAATTTTATGGCTAACAACAATTTTTTATGGCAAAGGAAAGATCTGGGCGTGAAGGGGTTAATCATTTATGTTTGATGCTATAACTTCATGTACTAGACCGCACGCTGGGTTGATAGGGAATGACCTGGTTTTCTGGCAGTGACCTGGATTTGCCGGCGAGTCTGTAACCCTTCCTCCTACTTCCCTTCATGACCCCAGTGGAAGGAAACAACTCTTCTTGTCTCCAATACTCAGGTGACCCCTTGTGGTGGCCTGGTAACCCCTCCCCCGGTCCCCTCCAATCCCCCCGTGAGTGCAATGTGTGACCCTATACCTATATATATTTTTGTTCGTTGTTTGTTCGACCTAATTGGATTCGTGACCCGTTTTGGGGTGATGCTTGTTGTCCCAGTAGTGATTATATTATTATTGTTATAATTAGTAGTAGTTGTTGGGAATGGGTTTGTACCTTTGGACCATTGGGGTTTATTTAATTCATTTATTTTTGCTTTGCTTATTTTGATAGTTTTGGGATAATTAACACTTGTTTCACTAAGTGTAATATTGAGCGCGAGTGTGAAATAAAGCAGTCTGGAACGAGCGGCCATGGTGTTTACATCCTCCTACCCTCCCGGCGCCGTAGGGCCCGCTTACTAACCACTTCGCCGACGCCTGCCCTCCAGCTGTCCAGGGGCGAACAGTAGTAATAGTAGTAGTAGTAGTAGTAGTAGTAGTAGTAGTAGTTGTTGTAGTAGTAGTAGTAGTAGTAGTAGTAGTTGTAGTAGTAGTTGTAGTAGTAGTAGCAGTAGTAGCAGTAGTAGTAGTAGTAGTAGTAGTAGTAGTAGTAGCAGTAGTAGTAGTAGCAGTAGTACGTAGTAGTTGTAGTAGTAGTAGTAGTAAGTAGTAGTAATAGTAGTTGTTGTAGTAGTAGTGGTAGTAGTAGTAGTAGTAGTAGTAGTAGTAGTACTAGTAGTACGTAGTAGTAGTAGTAGTACATAGTAGTAGTTGTTGAAATTATAGTAATAATTGATGTGAACTCACCTTGCTATTAAGCCAAGAACTACCTAGACTGCAATGATACCCTATTTAGACGCTAACTAAGGTATACTCAGCAGTGGTAGATGGGTTGATGATTTGAAGGCTTGATTATTATTTGAGGGAGTGGTGGTAGTCGCTGTAGGGCGGCTAAGGGCGCTAGTAATTGTGCTAGGTGCACGTAATGGCGGCAGGGTTGTAGGCCGAGTTGGTGGTGCCAAGGATAACTTTCCACAGTTCCTGGCGCGGCACTGTTGTGGTGTGTTTTTACCACTTCGTCCTTGCTTTAACCGATTGATCGGTTATATTGGCTCAATCATAGTAATATGATGAGCGTGACTACACCTTAAGTGTATAATCAAGAGCGTACTACACCTTAATCGTGTAGGATTTAATGCGTGAATGATGTCTTGACTGAAAACCCTTATCAAGACAACTGGAGCTACACGTGGAGTTCCAATAATGTTTACTCCTATACGTGGAAGTTCCAATATTTTCCTCACAATTCTTATATTATGTTAATCCTTTGATTAATTGTGGTACTATAGGTGAATACCACCAGAATTATATTACTATATTTAATGCATCTTAATTTATACCCAATTCTATTATAATATATACATAGTTGGAATTTTTACTCATCCCACCATACCATTCTCCCGATTAGAGAACGATTTTAGTGGATAATTTCCACAGTAGTAGTAGTAATAGTAATGATGGTGATAATAGTACCGTAGTTGTTTTAGTAGTAGTAATAGTGTTGATTATAATGATATAATGTATATGATAATAGTACTTAATGTTATAACAAAAGTAGTAGTGGTAGTAGTGATAATAGTAATAGTATTGGTAGTAGTAGTTGTGGTGGTGGTAGTAGTAGTAACAACAGTAATAATTAGGGTGATGATAATGGTTATAATACTAATGATACTAATGACAATAACAACAATAATGATAATACTAATGTAATAAAAACGGAATTTTTTTCCTTCTCTAGTAACCTGAGTCATAGATACACCTGCAATGTCCTGCATACTCCATTAATTAACCTTTTTACACTACACAACACCTCTCCTTCCACACCACCACCACCACCACCACCACCAACACCGTCACCACCACCAACACCATCACCACCACTACCACCACCACCACCACTATCACCACTATCACCACCACCACCACTACTACCACCACCACTATCACCACTATCACCACTATCACCACCACCACCACGCCCACCACCACCACTATCACCACTATCACCACCACCACCACGCCCACCACCACCACTATCACCACTATCACCACCACCACCACGCCCACCACCACCACTATCACCACTATCACCACCACCACCACCACCACCACTATCACCACTATCACCACCACCACCACGCCCACCACCACCACCACCACCACTATCACCACCACCACCACCACCACCACCACCACCACAACACCACTACCACCACCACCACACACCACTATCACCACCACACCACGCCCACCACCACCACTATCACCACCACACCACCACCACTACCACCACTACCCCACCACACTATCACCACTATCACCACCACCCCACCCCCACCACCACCACTATCACCACTATCAACCACCACCACCACCACTATCACCACTATCACCACCACCACCACTACCACCACCCACCACCACCACTATCACCACCACCACCACTACCACCCACCACCACCACTATCACCACTATCACCACCACCACCACCACCACCACCACCACTATCACCACCACTCACCACCACCACCACACTATCACCACTATCACCACCCACCACCAACGCCCCACCACCACCACACTATCACCACACTATCACCACCCACCACCACTATCACCACTACCACCACCACCACACCACCACCCACTAACCACTACCACCACCACCACCACTACCAACCACCACCACCACAATCACCACTATCACCACCACCACCACGCACCACTCACACACACCACTACTCACCACTATCACACTACACCACCACCACCCACCACTCACCATACCACCACCACACCACTATCCACCACTATCACCACCCACTTCACCACATCACCACTATCACCACCACCACCACCACTAACCTACCACCACACACTCACATCACCACCACCACCACCACCCACTCACCACCACTATCACCACTATCACCACACCACGCCCACCACCACTATCACCACTATCACCCACCACCACCACCACACACCACACCAACACACACTATCACCACTATCACCACTATCACCACCACTACCACACACCACCACCACCACCACCCAACTATCCAATCACCACCACCACCACGCACCACCACATCACCACTATCACCACTATCAACACCACTATCACCACCACCACCACCACACCACCCACCACCACCACCACCACCACCCATCACACTATCACCACTATCACCACACCACGACCCCACACACACCACCACACACCAACCCACCACCACCACTATCACCACTATCACCACCACCACCACTATCACCACTATCACCACCACCACCACCACCACTATCACCACTATCACCACTTTCACACCTCACCCAACTAACACATTTTTCAGATACCGTTTTTGTGTGCCCTTGTTTTCATTCATCTCACCATATTCTGAACACAAAGATCCAACCCTTCGCGTCCGTTTTCCTCCCTCAATTATTTACGAAGTTGCATTTTTCTTTCCCTTGGATGTATACAAAAGTTTCTTCTTTTATTCACCGTGACAACTCGGTCAGCTGTGAATTGATTGACCCAAGGGAATATAAGTCTTACTTATTAACCAGGAGCGTGAGAGGCATGTGAAGGATATAAATCGATCACATAAAGGCAGATCATAGACTTATTTAGCGATTTCACTCACTTCTCACATGCCCTTTATATTTCTGCCCTTAACCCCTTGAGACCCATAACGTAATTTTCATTGTAATTTGTCCACCATTAGACGATTTTTAGTGAATATAAGCAATATTTTATAGCTATGACCTGTTTAGTATCCTTGTGGACTAACTAATTTGGTATATTCAGTTACTTTTCGTATTTTTGGCTAACAACATACGATTTTATATAGCAAAGGAAAGATCTGAGCGTGAAGGGGTTAATCATGCCAAATCTTTTCTTCAACTTACCAAAAACTCCTTCATTCATAGAAAATGTCAAAATCTTTCTAATTCAAACTGCTCTCGTGACTTCTGGCATCTAGCAAATAACATCTCTAAAAAGATTTCTTCTTCATCTTTCCCTCCTATGCTTCACCCAGATGGCCCCATAGCTGTCTAATCTATTTCTAAAGCTGAACTCTTTGCTCAAACCTTTGCTGAAAAGTTCACTCTGGCTGATGAAGGGCTTGTTCCTCCTTCTCCTCCACCCTCTGACTATATTATGCCTGTCATTAAGATCCTTCGTAATGATGTTTTCTTTGCCCTTTCTGGCCTAAATCCTCGGAAGGCTTACGGTCCTGACGGAGTCCCTCCTATTGTTCTCAAAAACTGTGCTTCTGTGCTTGCACCCTGCCTGGTCAAACTTTTCCGTCTTTGTCTATCTACTTCCACCTTTCCTTCTTGCTGGAAGTTTGCTCACACCCAACCTGTTCCTAAGAAGGGTGACCGTTCTAATCCTTCAAACTACCGTCTTATTGCTTTGACGTCTTGCCTTGCTAAAGCTTTTGAATTTATACTTAATAAGAAGATTATTAAGCATCTATCTGCTCACAAATCTTCAATCTGATCGTCAGTACGGTTTCCGTAATGGGCGATCTACTGACGATTTTCTAGCTTTCCTAACTGAATATTGGTCATCCTCCTTTACTGAAACCATCTGGTTTCGGTCGGATTTGGTTCACGGGGCGCCAGATGAATAGCCTTGCTATATTGGCTACACTGCCCTAAAACAAATTGGCTGCCCAAATCTCGGGGGGCTGCAGCCCCGCCTCGTTCGCCTATGCTGTTCACCATATACATGGACCAGCTTGTTAGGATGCTGAGGCGTAGTGTTGGGCCTGATGAATTACTTGGAGCCTTGCACACGCTATTACATATGGATGATATGGTAATACTGGCCACGTCAAGGGATACGTGTTTGAGGAAACTGAGTGTAGTAATTGATTATCGTGAATAAGGAATGGTGCTAAATGAAAAGAAAACAAAGGTTAAGGTCATTCGAGGCACGGCTGAAGACACACTCCCGTTAATAATGTATGATATCAAGATCGAGTACGCTTCTAAATACTTGTACTTGGGGGCGTGGTTTAGCGATGCTGCAAAAATAAATTCGGCGTTTAGGTCTTCACAAAACGTCAGGAAAAACTCAATAAATTCGCTATATATTGTGCTTCGAATGCTAATATGCCATACATCTATAGCGCAAGGTGTTCGACGCTGCAATGACATTCTCCTTCTGTACAGTTCAGAAACCTGGCTAGTAACATATCCGAAGATCATTGCACAGTATAACTGAGCCGTAAAAGGTTTGCTAGGAGTCAGGAAATACACCAGTCCGGATCTCTGTATGATTGAATCAGGCATACAATCAGCACAATAAATAATTGCTACATGAGGAGGCGTAAGTTCCTTGAGTCACGGCTGAGGGCACCAGTTGAAGAGCAACCCTTCCATTTAGCGTTCAGGTTGTGTGAGACTGCCAATACTCCGGGGTACAGATTCCTGGCACAGGCACTTAGGTATGATATTATTGTAAACCCACTTGATAGGGTGGCTAGGCGGATCCGGGAAAAAACCTTCGACTGCCTCCATGTATGTCACAAACAGAACCCAAATCAACTCCAAACTCTCTCAAATTCAGTGTATGTAAATAAGGATCTTATCCGGATTATAAACGCCAAGCATTTACCAGGCTACGTATGATGTCCCATAATCTTAAAATAGAAACTAACAGGAGAAATGGAATACTGAAAGAACTACGACTTTGTTCCTGTGGTGCAGAATAATGTGGTGCAGGATGAGTCCCATGTGTTGTTACATTGCCCACTCTCCAGCTAATGTTAAAAGCAACTATGATATGCTAGATTTGTCCAGAATGGGTAATTTGATGGGTACAAATGATAAAGTAGGCTATCTGTGCGGTAATATATATGATGTATTGACATTATTACGTAAGGGATGTGTCACCATATTAGATGTTTTTCGTTTGTTTGTTTTCGGTTGATATGAAATATGTAAGAATATACTTGACTATATTGGACAAATATAGGAAAGTTATACATGTAAGAAGGTACTATGTTTGTGAAAATATTGTCAATAAACTGATAATAATAATAATTCTCTCTCTCTCTCTCTCTCTCTCTCTCTCTCTCTCTCTCTCTCCTCTCTCTCTCTCTCTCTCTACCCGTCAGGGTGGCATGGTTGGTAGAGTCGTGAACTCGCGTGCAGAGTCCCTGCATTCGGTCAGCGGTTCGAGTCCACCAAGTTCGCCCTGGCGTGGTGGCGCTTTGTATAGTCAATAACCTTGTAGTTGGTACTTGCAAAGTGTCTATATAGGATCAAAGTATCTTATCTTATCTCTCTCTCTCTCTCTTTGTTATAGCTCAAGCTTTTTTTATTATTATTTTGCTTCCCTACAAAACAGTTCCATTGTTTTCTTTGAGTGCGGTGTGGACGACAGAAAAAAGCTGAACAGAAGACGAAAAACATTTGGCAATTATGGCTAAAAAACAGTACTTAAAAGAGAGAGAGAGAGAGAGAGAGAGAGAGAGAGAGAGAGAGAGAGAGAGAGAGAGAGAGAGAGAGAGAGAGAGAGAGAGAGAACTTTAGACTATATTCAGACAATAATTTCCTGTTTTTTTGCGTTTGAAAACTATTTGTCATATATTGTCTTCCTATTTTTTATCACGTATTTTTTATTTTTCATGAGTGAAGGAAGACAAAATATATAACAAACCAACAAAATATATCAACATTTCCTTAATAGTGGAATTGGTCAAAACACAAATATTACCATGTATTACTCATATTATGTAAGTTTTTTTTTTACCATTTCCATTATAAACATTACTATTACCATTGGAGTATATTTACCACTAACCTCATTATTTTTCTCACGCATATTTTTGTTAATCTAAATAATGTATATACGTGGCTTGCAGTTGGTTTATATTTATTTGATCTCTCTCTCTTCCACTCAGGCTGTGTCGCGCTTTAGGAAGCCAGGCAGACGAGAAAAGCGGTGTAAGGCGCAGGAAGACACTTTGAGGTAGATCAGATGTGTGGTGGAGGAGGCAGAAAGGCGGGACAGGATGATTTTTTCACCACTAAGACTAAGGTTAGATTATGTCATGGCTGTGTTTTTTTTTTCTCTCTCTCTCTCTCTCTCTCTCTCTCTCTCTCTCTCTCTCTCTCTCCCCTTCCTCTCCTCTCTCCTCTCTCTCTCTCTCTCTCTCCTCTCTCCTCTCTCTCCTCTCTCTCTCTCTCTCTCTCCTCTCTCTCTCTCTCTCTCTCTCTCTCTCTCTCTCTCTCTCCTCTCTCTCTCTCTCTCTCTCTCTCTCTCTCTCTCTCTCTCTCTCTCTCTCCTCTCTTCTCTCTCTCTCCTCTCTTCTCTCTCTCTCTCTCTCTCTCTCTCTCTCTAAAAACACACACACGTTTATAGTTGATTTCAAACACAATATATTATAAGAAAAACACAGAAATAGAAATGCAATTTACAACTGCAAAGAATGAGACAAGATGGAGGTGGTATTTACTAGGATACAACGCAGCATGAACAGAAAGAGAGAGAGATTAAAAAAAACCGCATCACATTATCTATCTACAAGGAAAAAATTCCAAACAAAATCGTCAACGATAATAAGTCTTCACATTAAAACTTTTGCAAAACATCAAAACTGACCCTCATTTCAACACCAATGCTTAACTATAGTGTGTTATCCTGCCTTATTCTATTTCATTTACAGTCCTTCATATTATTTCCCTATGCTTATTGTTGCAACTTGGGCAAGATAAGGCCAAATAAACGCAAGACTGCCGGCTTGTTCTTTATTGTGATGATGCCGCCAAAACATAAACCTTTTACATCAGCATACAGTATAGATGCTCAGACAAACAAAAGAGAATCAACGAACGGAATATAACCCAATAAGTGTTTTCCTAATCAAGGTTTCCAATACCCAACACTTATCCTTCAGCTTCAAACCTTACACAATATTATTAACCCTGATCATGAAAATTCGTTGTTGCGGCTTCATACAAATCAGTCAAGTAATCCATCAATTTCCTTCACCTTGAAGAGCTCATCACTCACATGACCTAAAACCAGGATGTCAGGCAAGCATCCTCGACGCTAAACCTTTTTTTTTCATCTCAGACCTATTACGCCTGTAGACTTTTTCTTGCGAGGGTTGTGATAGTTGGTCCTTTTCCGTGGTGGCGCAGATAGGATTTTTTTTAGTGACACCTGTGATGATTAGAGGCTCATTCCCCCCCTCCACTCTCTCCCGGTGTCCTCCAATGCACTCGCCGTTGAAGGTGGGGTTGATGGGCAGCATTTGGGGATTCTTCGGCCTCTCATATAGAAAGTTTGCTCCTATAGCGAGACTCAAACATCGTACTCACCCATTCCAGGCGCTAACCACTCAGCCAACGCCTTCCCAAACAGCGATGGTTCGGTCCGTGGTTCACATTCCAGTGTACCTATATAGTCACCATAAACATTAATTATTACTTTGTCAGAACTAATATTTCGAGTCATTTTGCAGGGGGAGAAAATGATTGGAATCGTCATTAACTCACAGTAATATTTTTGTTTGACAGAACTTAATGATTTTACGACAAACATCATCAAAAGGTTGTGCATGTGGTTCAAAGCACCGTAGTGACCCAGTTCTCCACCCTAGTGTCCAGGCACTGATACTGTCACTAGGTCACGACTAGCGTAGCGGGGTGGGCTGTGACCGTCTTCACCGCTTGGCCGCCAACTCAACACTTTGTTCTAATCTCCTGGAAGTGAGGGGCGGCGGCCGTGAAAATGTTCCACATCCTGGAGACGCGGCTAACAAAATTAATGTCCGTTGGTGCTGGCTGGCACGGAACTTGGCACCTCCACTGCGTTACCACTGGAAAGCACCGCTCTCGTGATCCGTGTGGCAACTCATGGAGGCTGTTGTAACCCAGCCAGGTGTGGCACTCCCTACGGTCTCTGTATATGGAAGGGTTACGTCACCCATTGGTCCTATGTGAAACCCTACTGGGCGCCATTTTGAGGCCTGGGCCTCTCCGTTCACCTAGACCTGTGAGTCTATTTTTGCTGCTTATAAACAGTGTCATGCGGTGCTGCTGTGTTGTTGGATGTCACTATATGTCTGAGAAGGGTTTCAAGCTCCACAATAATATATATTATATACCCTGCAAGCCCTAAAAGAAAGAAATTGTAGGTAAACAAAGTAAGTAGCTTGGGATGGCCACCCTCTCGTTCATCATATTTGTGTCAGGTATGTTTTATTGTTGTATTGTCAACACTAGTACATCAGAACATAAGGAAGGTACAAGAAGCTGGTATATATATAAAGACATACACGTGGTAGTTCCTGTAATAAGTATACATCAACTACATCCACTTTTCATCCCTTCCATATGTTTGTTTTGTCTTTTCTTAAATCACACCATCGTCTCTGCACTAACTACTTGATAACTGAGCCTATTCTAGGTGTACTAGGTGTTCTAGGCTAGGAACTACGCAATGATAATATAATTTCATTCGCTTATTATGATTTATTTCCTTTGTAATGATGATAAGATAAATATGCAGTTTGAACCAATACTTCCAATTGATCAATACTCTCCTGACATAACTGGACCCCTACTAGTAAACTAACCTAACCAGCGCATTGATTATGTAACCTAACCTCACTAGGGAGAGTTCGCTCCCCCCAGCCCCCCTAGTGCTATTTTTTTTATTTCCGACAGCTGTTGTATGGGTTAGAAAGGTACATGGTCTTAATGCACCACTGCCTGAATGCACCAACCCCTGGTCTGAATGCACCATGTATCAGGTCCCAATACACCACATACCTGGTCCTAAATGCACCACTCCTTATGGTCCCCAATGCAACTTAAGGGCAGTTGATATTTTACATTGTAGCAATGAACTATAGGCTTTAACTACTTGTTTACTGGTAGTTTAGAAATTGTTTATGAAAACAGTTTGTTTCTTCATTCTCAACTGAGGCTTGAGACTTCCATTTATACAGCTTGTCAGCATTCACAGCTACATCAAGTCTGGTGACTGCACAAAGCAAGTCCCGCTATTATGTATAGTTATGTCACAACGAAAGACCAAAGATTACAAAGCTATCCTGGTTGCCATTATGGAACTTCTCCAATCCGAAGGCATGGTTGAACAGATTGTAGTATATTTTGAACGGGCTTTGTGGAGTGCTCTTCATAAGTATCTACCGGATGTTTCTGTGTTTGGGTGCTGGATTCACTCGGCACAAGCTGTATACAACAGAGTTAAGGAATATGGGCTACGCTCAGCAGGCTGGGCTGCTCTCATGGAAGTTCACCAACTTAATGTCCGCAACTACATACGTGATTTGATGGCACTGCCCAGCCTTCCAGCCTCCCATATCAATAAGGTTCTTAACCAACTGAAAGACAGATGCCCTAGGTACCCTTTATAACTTACTCATTCTTTTATGTTTTCTCTACCATATAAGTATATATATATATATATATATATATATATATATATATATATATATAATATATATATAATATATATTATATATATATATATATATGTATATATATAATATATGTAATATATTAATGTATATATATAATATATGTATATATAATATATACTAATATAAATATATATATATATATATTTTTTTTACATCACAAAGGACTAGCCAAGGGCACAACAAAAACAGGTAACACAAAGCCCGCTTAGTTGCCAGCCCCCAAAAAGAAGATAGTAAGAGAATACAAATAAAGAGTGGTGTGCCAATTTAGTTCGGGAGGTGTCTTGTTACTCTTCTCTTGAAAAGATTTAAGTCGTAGGAAAGTTGAAAAATATAAATAGGAAGAGAGTTTCAGAGTTTACCAGTGAAAGGGATGAAAGAGTAAAGATACTGATTAACTCTTGCATTAGGAATATGGACAGAATAGGGACGAGAATGAATAGAAAGTCTTGTGCATCGAGGCCGTGGGAGGGCGGGAGGCATGTTGTTAGCAAGTTCAAGTATATAATATATATATATATATATATATATATATATATATATATATATATATATATATATATATATAATATATATATATATATATATATATGATATATAATATAATATATATATTATATATATATATAAACCCATATTATATATATATATATATATATATATATATATATATATATATATATTATATATATATATATATATAATATATATATATATATATACTAGCCCAAAAGCAGCCCTCCTTCCGGGCGGACTTTTTTGGCTAGCTCCTGCGGAGGGCTATTGGTGGGCCTTCGGCCCGCCAAACACAGACTCTCCAGATAGCCCCTTCTAACTGAAATCCTTCTAACTGAATAACTTCCTGAAATGGATGTAGAAATGTATGTATTAACGCCAACCCATTTCACATCACCCCCAACCCATTCACTCACCATTACCCATCACCACCCACCCATTCACATCACCCATTACCCATCACCCCCCATTCACTCACCCATTAGCCATTAACCCATCACCCCCACCCATTCACTCACCATTACCCAATCACCCCCCCCATTCACTCACCCATTACCCATCACCACACACCCATTCACTCACCCATTACCAATCACCCCCCACCCATTCACTCACCCATTACCCATCACCCCCCACCCATTCACTCACCCATTACCCATCACCCCCCACCCATTCACTCACCCATTACCCATCACCCCCCACCCATTCACTCACCCATTACCAATCACCACACACCCATTCACTCACCCATTACCCATCACCCCTCACCTATTCCTTCACCCATCACCCATCACCCCCCACCCATTCACTCACCCATCACCCCCACCCATTCACTCACCCATCACCCCACACCCATTACCCATCACCCCACCCATTCACTCACCCATTACCCATCACCCTACATCAAGGTTTCCTCAATTCTCGCAACCCACTTTTTTTTACACAATTCTCGCCTAATAGGCTGCTAAAAAAAAAAAAAAAAATGATCGGATCATCCTATAAGTGGGCTTAAAACCTTCCCCTGGTCGACCCGGTTCCAAAACTGTGCCATGTGATGGGATTACGCCACGGGGGGCGGAACCTATACCACACACACACACACACACTCTTGTTCTCTTGTTTCTCTTGTTTGTTTTGTTTAGAGGATAATGCCTCAGAGCCATAGTGATCTACCGCTGCTGCATATTAGTGTTGGCCGAAGCCACCACCCCGGGGGGGGGGTTACAAACCCCCGGCTGGCACCCGGTACCCATTCACTGCTGGGTGGACAGGGGCTAGGGATTTAAGAAAGACCACCCAACTATCTTTCGCTCCGCCCGGGGATCGAACCCGGGACTTCTCGGTTGTAAGCCGAGCGTGCTAACCATACACTACAGAGCTCCCACACACACACACACACACACACACACACACACACACACACACACACACACACACACACACAGACAGACACACTTTCGCTTATATTATTATAACATATATATATATATATATATATATATATATATATATTATATATATTATATATATATATACAGTATATATATATATATATATATATATATATATATATATATATATATATATATAATATACAGTATATATAATATATATATATATATATAAATATATGGAGAGAGAGAGAGAGAGAGAGAGAGAGAGAGAGAGAGAGAGAGAGAGAGAGAGAGAGAGAGAGATAAGAGACTGAGAAGACGAAGACAACGCAAGGAGAATGAGAGGAGAGAGAAAGATACTTTGATCCTATCTAGACCCTTTGCAAGTACCAACTACAAGGTTATTGACTATGCAAAGCGCCACCACGCCAGGACGAACTTGGTCTCGAACCGCTGACCGAATGCAGGGACTCTGCACGCGAGTCCGTGACTCTACCAACCGCGCCACCCTGGTTGGGAGAGAGAGAGAGAGAGAGAGAGAGAGAGAGAGAGAGAGAGAGAGAGAGAGAGAGAGAGAGAGAGAGAGAGAGAGAGAGAGAGAGAGAGAGAGCGGCGCGGCGAAAGGAGCCAAAATGGCGTCCATAAATCGAGTTGATGTTACCCACTGTAATCTAGGTACCCTAGCACTCCCTACACCTGTGGTTTTTGGAACACCGCTAGAGCCTCGGCGTCCCTGCGGTGTTCCACTGAGTCGATGGGACTCGCCGACTCGGGCTGCGCTTGGAGGTCAGCAGCATCCCCCAGTCGCAGGGCTCGACGCTGGATGCTGTCCAGCATCCTGGTGTGCGAGGCTGCACACAACATCCATGAGAGGACAGGGTATTCTTAATTAAATAAGGGCGTATCTTGGCCTTGTAGAGCAAGAGCTTCCTTCCCCTGTCGAGGAAGCTGACCACCCTTCGCAGGGCGGAGACCATGTATAGGAGGCCTTTTGGGCAATGTGTTTGATGTGGTCGTCAAACCGTAGCTCTCGGTCCACCTTCACTCCCAGAACCTTGACGGCTTCCTGGAGTGGGAGAGAAACTTCACCAAACCGCAGCCTCCCCTCCAGTGCTGACCCCCTTCTGATTGATCTCATCGGCAGCACAGTGTTGCCACTTTCGTCGCAGGTGCCTCCCACAAATACAGTCCCTTTACCCACAAAATACCCACACATTTGGATGAAGTAACCACAAATTTACCCACGTCATTTTTTATCTATATTCATGATAATGAATATATACCAGCAGCAAGCCTTCAATGTGCATTATATTCGAGTAATTGAACACAAAAACATAGATGTAAATTTATTCTTCGTTAACTTAAAAGACAATCAATACATTAATGTAATGCAACCACAAGTATTATATAACATATAACTAAAAAAGATACTGTTCCATCACTTATTGGCTGGTAATAAGCAATATAATCCTAATTGAAGATAAAACAATCAAATTCGTGTATTTCAGCCATACAATTACTCGTGAATCTTTCACTGACTAGTAATGTGCAATTAATTTTATTCAAGAAACTTGTTAAATTCATGTAACTCAGCCACATTTATACAATATAAAGTGCAGTGTCCCATGGAAGCGTAAACATCTAATACGACGCTACACTGCATGCTATAACATTTACTTACGAATCTGTCGTCGTTTTCCCAAACTGTTCTAGAATGCTGTGTATATATATTTTTTCACTCATGATGACGGCCAGCGGTCGCGCCGCCACTGTTGAAGCTGACCTGAACGAAAGCAGGCGAACGAACAGGGAAAACCGTCAACCAGTGTACGTACTACGTGATCAAGACAAGAACGCTACGCGGTCAGGACGCGCTATGCGACAGTAACCTCGTATCATTTTAACCCATATCTTACATAACTGCAAACTTTTTTTTTTGTCATTTTTCATTCGTGCAAAAATGTATATAAACGTAATTAAAGGTATTTCGTGTACACCAACAAAATACCCACAGGTACACTAAATACCCATAAAGTTTATCCACAAATATAAAGTAAAATAACTCCATCCACAAGGGTATACCCACGTACAGACAGCTTACCCACAAATTTGTGGGTAAAAACCACAAAGTGGCAACACTGCAGCAGCACGCCCACTGTCCTGCCGTGGTAGTCGGCAGGCCAAGACCCTCAAAAAAACTTTTGATGGCATTTTTTGTTCAAAGCTAGCAACCATGCTAGAAAGGATCACTATGGTATAAGGGTTTATAAACACCCGGTTGCCAAAATGGCATTTGACCTTTAAGGTCAAATTTGAAGGTCAAAGGTCAAATTTTGTATTTTCCCTCTTTTATTGTGTACTTTAAAGTAATGTAATGGTTTGGCAAGAAACATTGAGGATTTTATGATTTACAAGGGTTTTAAGTTGCAAAATAATAGGTAATTGTGAAGGAAATTAGGATTTAAAATGCTCATTACTCCATTATAAGTCGAAATACACACAAAGTATAGTTTCTTTAACGTCACTTCTTCCTGAAAATAAACCTTCTTCATAAAGAAGGCACTACGATGGTTGAATATAATTTTCCATGTGTCCTAATACCTTTGGCAAATAATATTTAGCCAGACCATGTCCACTGCTTGCGATGTTAAGGCATCCGTCTGCATCACAACCGCAAGATTCAACATCAACATCGATTCAACCGCATGATTCAATCCAGCATGATTTTTCTTCCCTTCTCTAACATCAATGGCTTGGCAGTTTCCCACTGGAACATGGCATTGGCCAGTGCATTTTCACTAGATAGCGAGAAGTTTTCGATTGGATGCGTGGAAAGCATTCCTGTCCTTTGAGTGCGCTCTCTCACATTATGCCAGCTTTTGTTCCTCGTAGTGATGACTAAGGATAAAGTGTCCGTACATTCAGACACATATTCTATCTAAACCATCAAGCTTAGAACTGGATACATCTAGTTCCGCTTACTAATCACCGGGTTTGCCTTTGGTGGATGACTCGTTATGCTGAATCAAGCATGCCATGTTTTCATGTTTGCTTGCATCCGCTACCTATGACTCTCTCTCCATATGCTTGGCAAGTTTAGCATGCATTTTGTACTGTAAGCTTATGTCTGTCCTCTAGTTTAATCGAGGTATATCCAGTCTTTGGTGGAATGACTACTCGCCGGCGATGCACGCCTTGAAGTCTGTTCATTCCCTGCCCTCTTTGTGTTCGTGAGCTCTTGCTTGAACTGCCAGGTGGTTGTACAGCATCATCTCTTGACACTTGCCATCGAAGCATCACGTCTTCTCAAATTTTTTTACATAATACCGAAGGTTGTCACTTTCTGGTCTTTGGAGGATGATCATTGCCATCGATTGAATACTGTTTTTCTGTTTATCCGGTGTTCCTTGACTGTTCTACCAATACAGTCTTAGAAGGGAGCATGGCAGATTTCTGGGTACTGTTAATCTTTATGTCTGTGTTTGCCAAACTAAGTGGTATAACTGACAGTTCATGCTCCAGTACTTTGTGAAGATTGACTACTCGCCCAGCTTGTGACGCATTGAAAAGTCTCTGTATCAGTTCCCTGTCCGCTTTGATCGTCTTGGTGACCCTCTGCTTTCGATCTTGCACAGGTGTTTTGTACAGCGTTGCAAACGTCTTTGACTTCTGGCGTTTCTAGCGATCGAAGAAAGGTACAGTCTTCTCCACTAATCTCTTCTTTACATTCTGTAACACGAGACATCTTCTCCTCTGTCTTTGGCAGTGAGGAGGTCTGCAGTTACCTCTTCTGTGGCAATGTCGTTCGTAGTCAGTGATCTCAGCCTTGTCACAGCAGCGCATGTGTCTTCTTGATTGAATGTTGTGAACACCTTGAATCGACGAAACTGGGCCTCAGTCCTGTTTCATTTTGGATGGAAGATCATCTTTCCGAGGTGAGAAATCTTCTTCAGAGTCGTCATTGCGAAGGCCAAAGAGATGCAAAGTGTCTTTCGAAATCTGGGACCTCTCGGACCAAGTTGTGCAAAACTGAAGATGTGATGATGAGTTGTGAAGATGGGAGTTATTCAGGAGTCACTGCTACTCTATATACTGCAACTCGCTGTGGTCGCGGTTCAAGGTGATCTCTCTGAACCGAATTAAGGTCTGTCACAATGACATACTTAAGAGGCTTCTGGGGCTACCCAGGTGGTGCAGCTCGTCCCTGCTTTCGCTAGGAACGGGGTGAACAATCTGGATGTGATCCGTCGACACTCCGCGTTCAGTTTAAGAAGTAGAGTGGAGCTCTCTGCGAATTATATCATCACCTCCGTCAGGCAGAGCTCGGTCTATGTATGCGGACCTATACAATAGCGGTGGCTGGGCCTGCTGTTTGTACAAAATGTGGGGTAGCGCAGATGTACATATAGTACGTATGCTTTCTATGTTTTTTGTTTTTGTTTTATTTTTACATCTTGGCCTATAGCGCCTGTAGGCAGTGACCTCTAGGGGTGGGATGGTAGCCCTGGAGGCTCATTTGAGGGCTGTGTTGGTTGGCCCTCGCCCGTGGTGGCGCAGGCAGGATTTTTATAGTGACGCCTGTGATTAAAGGCTCATCCCCCCCCCCCCCCCCCTGTGTCCTTCAATGCACTCGCAATCGAAGGTAGAGTTAATGGGCAGGGCATGTGGGTGTTCTTAGGCCACTCGACGGTGCAGAAATATTTTAAGTGGATTTATGGGTTTCACTCGGGATCACGCGCACGACTGCACGAGGAGGCAAAGCCTTTGGGACTTGAGGTCTCCTGGCTCAAGACCAAGGTCCAGGTGTTTGGAGACTTACTAGATGAAGCAGTACAGTCTGTTCATGCGTGTGGCGAGGACATTGAGATCTTGGAAAGTTTTACATACCTTGGTAGCGCAGTCCATAATGACGGCGGGTCACGTCAAGAAACCTTACGGCGGATTGGCATAGCCCACGGTGTTATGGACTCGCTCAGTGGGAGTATTTGGCGTTGTCGGTATCTGTGCAGGAGGACAATGATCCGGATCTTCAAGTCGCTTGTGATCCCTGTCTTACTCTATGGTTGTGAGACATGGACACTAAATAGTGACTTGAAGAGACGAATCAATGCCTTTGGTAATAAGTGTCTTCGCAGAATCATGAGGTATCGCTGGGATGATTACGTGTCAAATCAGCGATTGCACCGTGAGACTGAATCGAGGCCTATTACCTGCATAGTCCGTCAGCGCCAACTTCGGCTATATGGGCATGTGGCACGCTACCCTGAAACCGATCCTTCCCATCGGGTTGTATCTGTAAGAGACAATCCGGCGTGGAGGAGGCCAAGGGGGCGCCCACAAGGCTCGTGGCTGGGGCAAGTTGATGTTTCTTGTCGAGAGTTGCTTGGTATGGGAAAGGAGCCTGCATGGGAACTCGCGCGTGGTGACCCCCGGGAGTGGCGTCGTAGGGTGGGCGAGGCGACGCGCCCCCCGGCGTATGCCCCCAATGATTGATTGATTGACTCGGGATCGAACTCGGGTCTTCGAGAACGCCACTCGGAGACGCTAACCACTCTGCTACCGCCTCCCCTCACATTGTACAGCAGTGTCTATATTGCCCACATGTATAAATTATATTTTATTTACTTTATTAAGTTCACTCCCTCATGTCTGTATGTTATGTTGTTGTTGTGTGCTCTTTTTTCCTATATGCTTTCGGTTGCAAATAAAATTATTATTATTATTATTCACCTATTATTATGGAATTTTAAACACATATATCTCATTATTTCCTCAATTCTCCATGCCAGACCTAAACTTATTTGAAAGTATAAGATAAAAGAGGGAAAAACTAAATTTGACCATAATTGACCTTCTGACCTCCAAATTTGACCTTAAAGGTCAAATGCCATTTTGGCAACCGGGTGTTTCTAAAACCTTACACCATAGTGATTCTTTCTAGCATTGTTGCCAGCTTTGAACAAAAAATGCCATCAAAACTTGTTTTAGGCATCTTTCCTAGGGTTGGCCTGCCGACTATGGGTATATAGGAGCAGGAGAGAGAGTACATTCATCAGCGTAATCCCCTGTGTTGAGCAGCGGTTGTAAGCTATCCAAACTCTGCCAGCGTTCAATTTAACGAAATTGTATTCGACTCGCGACCGGGCACCAACCGCCCCTCCGCTACTGCGCTCCTCTGTACTGCTATACCGGCCGGCAGGACAGCCATGTTTGCTTTAATATTTGCTTCTGACGGTGTAATTGAGCTATACAACATTTACTCATATATTATATTTATATAATATACATTATAATTACGTATATACATATACATATATAATATATATATATATATATAATTATATATATATATATATATATATATATATATATATATATATATATATATATATATATATATATATATATATATATATATATATATATATATATATATATATATATATATATATATATATATATATACTTATTTTATATATTATAAGAATATATATTATATTACCGAGGCAAAGGTGAGTCCGAAGGCTCCGAAGGATCACGATCAATTTACGCTGTAAAGCGCTTCAACTGAGCAGCGGTTGCGCGCTGTCAAAGCACGTTCGTTCAGTGTTCGAATTTTCTAAACTGTACTCTACTCGCGACCGCGCACCAACACCACAACTAACCATTCACAGTTCACTCTGCCGTTGCTACCGGCTTGCCATTAGGCCAGCATTTTCGCTACTATTGTTTGTTGTTTGTGCGCAATTTGGCTGCCGAAGCGTAAGTGTTCCCGACGAGGTGCCAACTTGCGCAAAAATCGCAAGGTCAATACAGCCATGTTTTCATTGACATTTGCTTCTGTGTTATTTACGTGCTGGTGAAGTGTTATTAAATGTTATTTTTATGTTTAACCCAAAGGACCCACGATCACTTAATCGTGACTTAAGCTGTATGCCGGCACTTGAATTTTCAATTGATTGTTCCATTAGTGTGGCATAAAATGTCAATGTGATGCATAGTTTGTTGAATGTGCATTGTTATATCCTTTTTATGACTTTCTGTGGAGATGATGGCTGAGGACCCGTTAGAAGGACCAAGCGGTCTCCAACAGCGGGTCACTGGCAGGTCGTCCAACACTGGGGACAGTGACAGTGCGGAACTGGCACCAACATCAGTCATGGAGTGTTCAGTACTCGCTGTCCTGGTGAGTGTTCAAATACGTACACACAAACAAACACATGTGAAACTATAGTAAAGAAAATTTGCAAAATGCCAACGCAAATGCTAACGCGCAGTGTCAATGCCACCAATGCCACCAATATATCTAGGTGGCATTGGCACGTTGCGGCACGCCATCACAGCACATATGAAACACTGCCTTCCCGAAATTAACTGAGAATCAAATACGGAAAAATTATCATATGAGTTAAAGCATTTTGTTTTGCAACTTGCTGAAAACACAAACAAGTGCCAAGTTTTTTTGTACCTAATTTTAAACATACTTTTGTATTTCATACATTTGCAGACACGCTTGCGAGCTGGCAAGCTGCAACCACCATCTGTATCAGTCCAAGAAGACCTGAAAACTGGTGCTGAAAACACCACATCATCGGCGCCAGCGGCGGTTCACTGACACACAGGCGAGGAAACGCGCCCGTGCGTCGGAGACTTCGGAGGAGAGTGCGGATCGACGACGCCGAGACTCTGCTTCAACAGCGCGCGCGCGACGAGAAGAAAGTGAACTGGACCGCGCCGCAAAACTAGCAGACAACGCTCAGCGTGAAGCAGAGCGCCGTGCGCGCCTCCGACTGGCGATGCCGCGTCGTCGTGCACTTTACTACGATTCATCGGCGTACACACCACCAAAGGAGCTCAACATCGGCTCCAAGACAAAGCTATGCCAGTTATGCTGCGCACTCAAGTGGCGCGGCGAGTCAGCTGGGGTGGGCTGCTCTGGTGGTTCAGTCAACATGCAAGGACCGCCCCGACCCACCGGCATGTCTACAGCATCTGTGGACATCGGACGACGCTGAAGCACGCTACTTCAGTGAGAACGTGCGCACGTACAGCATGGCGTTTCAGATGGCGTCGATGGGCTGGGACATTATCAGGTTGACAGGCTGGAACCCGTGCTTCACCATCTCCAACGGGAACGTCTGTCACTTGATGGGCAGCTTACTACCTCAAGCTGACGCCACAGCAAGTTCGCGCAGATCTACTTCCTCGACCATCAAGTGGAAGCACGACAAGCGATTTTCCGGTCACTCATGCAGGCCTGGCATGCTGGCTGCTCTGCAGGAGATGCTCGAGCGGAACAACAACTACGTGCAGTCACTGCGTCCAGCCGTCGACGCTGCCAACCACGACCCAACCAACGTACGGCTGGTACTGACCAGCAAGCAACGACCACCAAGCGAGCACGAACGTCACTTCAACCTGCCAACATCTAGAGAGATCGCCATTTTGATGCCCAACGAGCCAGTCCATCCGCGCGACATCGTGTTGCGCTACTGGGACGGCAGGCTGCAGCGAATATCGGACCTGCATCGCAGCTACGAACAACTCACCTACCCGCTACTCAACAGTTACGGAGCTGACGGCTGGTCGTTGGTAGCGCGCTAGTGTCATGGAATTACTCTGCGGAAATACAAGAAGCAGCTGATGCGTTGCCGGCCTACACAGTTCAACCTGATCCCGCGATCGCGACGGCTGTTTCAGCAGTGGCTGTTGGACGGCCAGGCGAGAGTTGAGTAGCAAAAACTCAACTGGATCCGTCACAACCAGGATAAGATCACCGGCCGACGGAGCGAGACAGTAGGCCGGATCTGCGACGCATTGAACGCCGGCGACGTACACGGTGCCAAAGTGGGACGGCGTGTCGTTCTGCCAGCCAGCTTCACCGGTGGCTCACGCTATCAAATTACGAAGCTGTACGACACACTCACCTTCATTTGGGAATACGGCAACGCAGATTTGTTCATCACTGTGACATGCAACTCGAACTGGCCCGAAATGACCGAGTTCCTGCGCTCGCAGTTTCCGCTTGATCGGTCAGACGACCATCCAGAACTGCACAGTGAGGTGTTTCACCAGAAAATGTCCGGGATCATCAAACTGTTGCGGAGTGGTTGTTTTGGCCGGCTGGTAGCGTACGTTTGCAGCTACGAGTGGCAGAAACGTGGCGCCGTTCACTGCCACTGCGTTGTGTGGCTGCACAAAGATGACAAACCGCGCGCCGACCAGCTGAATGACTTTGTATCGGCGGAAATACCGGACCCCGGCGAAGACTCCGAACTGCACCGCCACGTGGTGGAGAAGATGATCACCGCTCCGTGTGGTACGTACGGCAGCTCAAAGTCGTAGCAACTGCGAGGCTGTGTCGCAGGAGACCCGCTGACGGCGGACGGACGGCGACGCTGAGGAACGGTACTGTTGTCGACAACCGCTGGGCCGCCACACAACAGGTATCTGTTGCGCGCTGTCGGTGCCCATGTGAATGTTGAAATCATCACACTCTCTGTCGGGTGTGTGAAGTACATCATCAAGTACACGCACAAAGGTACCGACCAAATTGTCGTCACGGCCGAACAACAAGAAGTCGATGAGATCGCAATATATCTGCGCTTCCGATATCTGGGAGCGAACGAAGCTGCGTGGCGACTGATGTCGTTGCCAGTCCATCAGCACCTTCCGGTCGTCGCACTGCTTGACATACATCTGGACGACGAAGAACGGCGAGTAACGTTCCCAGTCAACCACCCGCTGGAAGAACTCATTAACAACATCGGTGACTCCAAATTGCTCGCCTTCTTCAACCTGAACCGGACAGACTCGTGGGCCAGGACGCTGTTGTACTTCGCTGTTGTTCTTCACCTGGAACCGAAGCCAGAAGCGCTGGATTCGCAGACGTCGCGGCACCCGGACGGAGAGCGCAGAGTACGGAGTCGTGTACGAGGAAGTAACACTGGGCCGGCTGTTCACCGTCAGCCCACGCGCCGGCTGTCTTTTCTTCCTACGCCTTTTCCTGCTCAATGTACGCGGACCGATGCCATTCGGGGATCTGAGGACTGTCGACGACGTCCTGTGTCCATCGTAAAAAGAAGCGTGTCTGCGTTTGCACCTGCTCGACCACGGCCAGCACTGAGTGTCCGCGATGCAGGAGGCTGCTGCCACAGCGACGCCCGCTCACATGCGCCGTCTGTTCGTCATCATCCTGGCTGAAGGCGACGATTCATGCGATGCTGCCAGTCTGTGGTCGCGGTTCGCCAACAGCATGAGTGAGGACATCGTGCGCCGGATGGTGGGTAACTCAGCGTCACCCGACATCACTGTCCTGGAGAGAGCGGCCAACAAAGATCTGGCTCGTGTGCAGATCATGTTGCTGTCCGCAATAGGTCATACTATCGAGCGGTACGGACTGCTCGAGGTCGTGGTTGAAGATCCGAACGACGGTCCAGCCATGGCTGACGAATCATTCGAGAGTGTAAACATACTGGCGAGAGAAGCGCTGCTGACTCCAGACCAGCGCACCGTGTACGATGAGGTGAGTAAACATTCAGCTTGAATTCACTTAGCAACAGCAATCCCCATTCTCGGTGCTATGATGATGTTAATTCAATGATGCTGATGTTGCAGGTCTTCCGTCGTATTGCGTGTGCGCATGGCGGCCTTCTCTTCATCCAGGCTACCGGAGGATACGGCAAGACTTTCCTAGAGTGAGTGCTCACTCAGTAAGCGTTCACGTGAGTCGCGGCTTCTCGAGTCCTGTGATCTAATTATCTGGGACAAAGTCTCCATGGCCAACCGACTGGCGATCGAAGCAGTGGACCGCTTAATGCAAGACCTGCGATCTTCTGATCTTCCGTTCGGCGGAGTGACGACCATCTTCTCCGGCGAATGGCGGCAGATCTTGCCGGTCGTGCCGAACGGTGGCAGAGCCGAGGTAGTCGACGCCTGCCTCAAGTTGTCGCACCTGTGGCAGCACGTGCAGGTGTACGAGCTGACCACCAACATGCGCGCGCTGAATACGACTACTGACGCGGCGGCAGCAGAGTACATCAGTCTCCTGCTGCAGTTCGGCGACGGCATGTACCCGCATACAACCGCCGAGGGCTGCCACGACGACTACATCGCTCTGCCGCCTCAGCTCAGGAGCAGTGTCGCTACAGCAGCTCATCACCAACGTCTACTACACGGAGGACATCAACATCCATCTTGCCGATGTCGACTGGCTGCAGCAGTACATTATACTGGCTCAACTAAACTCGGACGTAACACTCATCAATAACCTCGTGCTGGAGTCTGTTAACAGTGAAGAGAGACCCTTCTGCAGCATCGACACCATGGCTGACCATGACGCAGTGCCTATGCCAACTGAGGTGCTGAACAAGATTGAGATGCCGGGTCTGCCGCAGCACGACATTACACTGAAAACTGGTGTACCGGGGATGGTGTTGCGCAACATCTGCCCACCCGGCATCGTCAACGGCACCATATGTGTCGTGCGTGGCATCAGTGCCAACGTGCTGCAGCTGCAGGTCATCACCGGACCGAGCCAAAGCGACGACTTCTACCTACCTCGCGTACCCATCATCACGCAGGTAGCGTCTGGCACTGGATTCGGCATGCGGCGTCTGCAATTTCCCATCTGTGTTGCTATTTGCCATGACGATCAACAAGTCCCAGGGCCAGACCAAGAGCTACGTGGGAGTCTACTTGCCTACACCCGTGTTCACGCACGGCCAACTCTACGTCAGCCTGTCAAGGTTTGGCTGTGCTTATGCCGTCGAAGTGTTGGCACCCCGTGTAATCACACGGAACGTGGTCTACCCCGAGGCACTTTGACCAGTGACCAACGACAGCAACAACACGATTGGAGTTTGCACTCACATTGATGTCTAATATATACTACTAGTACAAACATCAATACAAGGGTCCGAAGAGCCCACAATCCCTTGTCGGATATGAAGGATGATTTGGCGCGTAAGTAACATTAAGAATATTTTCAAGGTTAATTTAGAACTTATTTTGTTGTAATTTTAGAAGTTTTTTTTTTATTCCATAAACACAAAAGTGGGATAAATTAATCGATGTTGGCGGTTT
>JACEEZ010007603.1:52415-54915 GCA_016584305.1 Chionoecetes opilio
TATCCGGCCCCACTGCTTTCTGCACGTCCAGATTTAACAGCAACGCTTTCACTTCAGCCGCACTCGTCACCACTCTCACTAGTTTATTACTGACTATTTCTGGCAGTGTGGGAGGCGTTTTCCCAGGGTCAGAGACGCACATCTTTTCTGTGAAGTGCATGGCCAGGAGATTCGCCTTATCACGGGCAGTCTGAGCCACGCTGCCGTCCCCGCGGATGAGGGGAGGGACAGTGTTTCCCCGCGACTTACCCTGTTGCTCCTTGACAAGGCTCCACCAACGCTTAGACCCGACCTGACCACGCTTCAGTTGACCCCTTAGGTTCATTTTCCACTGCTCAGAGGCCCACTCTCTCTCTCTCTCTCTCATCTCTCTCTCTCTCTCTCTCTCTCGCTCTCGCTCTCGCTCTCGCTCTCTCTCTCTCTCTCTCTCTCTCTCTCTCTCTCTCTCTCTCTCTCTCTCTCTCTCTCTCTCTCTCTCTCTTCTCTCCTCTCTCTCACTCTCCTCCTCTCTCCTCTCTCTCTCTTCTCTCTCTCTCTTCTTACTCTTTCTCTCTCTCTCTCTCTCTGCTCTCTTTTTTTTTTTTTAAACATACATAAAACTAAAAACCCAAAGGTCTGCACTGTCGTGTGCTTACCTATCTTACAGGGCAATTTACACATAAATTAAAGACCTAAGAAACCTAACTTATATACATTTATGATCACTAAGTGTTTGTTGAGGCACTGTTGCTGTCACTAAGTGTCACGTATCGCTAGCCTCAGCGGGGTGGTTCACAGGTCTCCACCGATTGGCCGCCACTTTACACTTTGTGTGTTCATCTCCTCGGATGTGAGGGACAAGCGGCGTGAAAGTTCCCATCCTGGAGACGCGGCCCACAAGGTGCGTTGGTGCTGGCTGGCACGGGAACGCGGCACCTCTACTGCATCACCACTGGTAAGCACCGTTCTCGTGCTTCGCGTGGCGACTCTCGGAGGCTGTCGTAACCCAGCCAGGTGTGGTACTCCCTGCACCTGTGCCTTGTGGAATACCACAAGCGCCGCGACATCCCTGCGGTGTTCCAGTGAGTCGAGGGGACTCACCGGCTCGAATAGGGCTGGTGGGTCTGGGTCTGCAGCATCCACCAATCGCAGGGCTCGACGCTGAATGCTGTCCAGCCTCCGAGTGTGCGAGGCTGCACACGACATCCAGGAGAGGGCGGCGTACTCTAAGTAAGGCCGTATCTGGGCCTTATAGAGCAAGAGCTTCCCTCCCCTGTCGAGGAATCTGGCTACCCTTCGCAGGGCAGAGACCCTGTGAGAGGCCTTTTTTGCAATGTGTTTGATGTGGCCGTCAAACCTTAGCTCTCGGTCCACCTCTACTCCCAGAACCTTGACGGCTTCCTGGAGTGGGAGAGGAACGCCACCAAACCGCAGCCTCCCTTCCACTGCTGGCCCGGCAGCGGGGGACCGAGAAACCACCATTGCCTGCGTCTTCTCCGGAGCAGAAGTCACATGCCAACGTGTACCCCACTCCTGTATAACACTCAGCTGCTGATTGACCTCATCAGCAGCACGCCCACTGTCTTGTCGCGGGTAGGAGCAAGAGAGAGTACAGTCATCAGCGTAAGCCGAGACTGCTGGCAGCTGCTGGAGAAGATCGTCCACGTAGATGTTCCACAGGACTGGCCCCAGCACAGAGCCCTGTGGGACTGATGCTTCCACTGGCAGGGACTCAGAGGCCTGCCCGTTAACGACGACCTGGAGGGTTCTTCCCTGCAGGTAGTCCCCCAGGAGCAGCAGGAGGTCACCCTGGATGCCTTTTGCTCGGAGTTTTTCGAGAAGGCCTCCGTGCCACACCCTGTCAAAGGCACCCGCTATGTCGAGGGCCACCACGACAGTGTCCTGGCCGTCATCCAGGGCGTCCTGCCAGTTTCGGGTTAGAAGCATCAGCAGGTCAGAGGTGGACCGTCCAGGTCTGAACCCAAACTGTTGGTCCGAGAGGAGGTAGTTGTCGCTGAGGTGACGACAGATTACCTCTGCCACGATCCTCTTGAACACTTTCCCCACCACAGACAGCAAGGAGATGGAGCTCTCTCTCTCTCTCTCTCTCTCTCTCTCTCTCTCTCTCTCTCTCTCTCTCTCTCTCTCTCTCTCTCTCTCTCTCTCTCTCTCTCTCTCTCCTCTCTCGCTCTCTCCTCTCTCGTCTCTCTCTCTCTCTCTCTCTCTCTCTCTCTCTCTCTCTCTCTCTCTCTCTCTCTCTCTCTCTCTCTCTCTCTCTCTCTCTCTCTCTCTCTTCCTTTCCCTCCTCTCTCTACGTGAAAGAGAGAGAGAGTGAGAGAGAGAGAGAGAGAGAGAATTAGAAAAATGTTTTTTTAACCAAAAACCAAACAGTCCTACGTGTTGTTGTTCTTATTTTAACGTCGTTGATTCCCTTTTCCTCCTCACCCTCTTGTTCTTTACCTCAAAATCAATGCACACACACGCACGCAGCCACACATGCCTCTCTTTCACACCTACAGGG
>JACEEZ010007603.1:62415-111660 GCA_016584305.1 Chionoecetes opilio
CTACCTCTACCGCCGGATTCCTTTCTCTCGCCTGGACGCTCCATCCAAGCCTCTTGTGGTCGCTTCGGCTGCCGCTTAGGACGCTCTGGCCTCTTTACTGGATGAGCCTAGTTTGGTCAGGGACCTCCCTGGCATGGAGGGCGCCCAGGAGGCCAGGCTGCTTTTCTCACGGGGGCCAGTTCCGGTTGCCCTGGAGGAAGTCCGTCCTGGACCCTGCCGAAGTGTGGAGTGCGGGTACCGCCATTAAGCCGCGGTGACCTTCCCCGTCCTGGGCCCTGGTCACTGTTCTCCCGGCCTCTGGTGGCTTCCGTCAATGATGGCTCATTTCCTCCGGGTGTCCCGGCTGTCTGCCAAGGACCTCACGTGGCGGGCGCAACCAGTGAAGGAGCTCTTTCGCCAAGACTTTCAGGAGAGGTAACAGGTCTTCCTGTTGGCCTCTTCTGTTGTCTTCTTCAGTCAGCTGGCGGACTGGCACTCCTCCCTCACCGTGGATCCCTCTCCCCGGCCTCGCTGTCTGATGTCTGTCGGGCTTTATCGACCGTCTGTGATGCCTTTGCGCCTCCCTCCTCCCGACGGTTCGACCGGCCATCGACAGGGCCGTCGCTGCCCGCTTGGCCCTTTGGCGTGAGGCCTTTCGCGGCTTGGTGGAGCTGACTCGACAACAGATTCTCCGGATTAGCCCCTTCGATTCGGAGGTCTTGTCGGAGCCCTTCTTACAATAGTGTCTCGCCTTGATCCCCCCCCACCGTCAATCTGGTGACTCCTCCGGCCCCCAGGCCCTCTCGGGTTACGGGAGGGGTCCGGCAGTGGGCGTCGGGGCTCCTTTCGTCGGGAAGGGCAGTCCACGGACGCTCGCCCCCACGTGGGTGGCCTCCAGGAGCCTCGCCGTCCCAGTCGGGGTGGGTCTTCCGGGCATGGGGGCTCCGGGTCCCGGAAATTTTGCTCAGGGCGCGCTGCTGTCCCCAAGATTATCACCAAGGGTCGCTCTCGCTTCTGAGCCTCCCTTCCAGGGCCTCCTGTCCGGGTTTCGGGCAGCCTGGCGCAGAGAGGCTGGGCCGCCAGGGTGGTCCGAAAAGGTCTTTCTTGGCGCTGGATAGGACTGCCGCCCCTTCGGCAACCTGCTCCTTGGACGCCGGTCTTCACAGTGCTAGCCGACCACGTGTCGGAAATGCATTCCTCCGGGGTGGTGGAGAAGGCGCGGGGAAAGGTCTTTCTTTCCCGTATTTTCATCGTCCCCAAGAAGGACTCTCCGAAAGGGCGGCTCATCCTGGACCTCAGCCGACTGGACGGGTTTGTGCAAAACCACAGGTTCCGTATGCTGACCTTGGCCCAGGTCCACCTTCGGCTACCGCAAGGGGACTGGATGACGTCCCTAGATCTCAAGGACGCCTACTGGCACGTTCCAATTCATCCTCGGTTCCGGCGCTTCCTGGTCTTCCAGGTAGGGTCGGACACCTGGCAGTTCACCAGGTTACCCTTCGGACTCTCCATCGCCCCGAGGGTTTTACGCGGCTCTCCAAGGTGGTGGCTCCACGGATGGTGTCTGCAGGGGTAAATTGCCTCATGTATTTGGACGATTGGCTAGTGACCGTCCCAGGAGGAGGCGGTTCGCATGTTGGACCGAGCCATGGCGGTGGCGGCGGGGATGGGTTTCCTGATGAACAAGGAAAAGTCCGTCCTTACCCCCTCCCCCCCGCATCCATTGGCTGGGTATGCAATGGGACTCCCGTTCGGCTGCAGTCCGCATCTCGGAGGTGAATGCGGACAGGTTCCGTCAACGCCTCTTTCGGGCCTTGGTGTCCCTTTCTTTATCAAGGAGGCATGGGAGTCCCTTCTGGGCTCGCTAAACTTCGCTGCAGAGGTCACTCCCCAAGACCGAATCCGTCTCCGTCGCCTTGTCAAAGTGGTGAACACGGCCGTTCCGGTGCAACCCCGCAACTTGCTCAGGCCTGTACCTCCTCAGGCTCTCCCGTTCCTGGACAAGTGGCTGGTGGAGGGGGAGGGGAGGATTTCGGTGGGTGGTCAGAGGGATAGAGGAGTCTCCACATCAACGTCAAGGAGCTGCTGGTCCCTCTTCTCTTCCTCCAATCGAACCCAGTCCCCCAGGGGACGGCTCTCTGCTTCGAGATGGACAACATGGTCGCGGTCCACTGGCTCTCCCACCAGGGGACCTTCAAGTCTGACCTTCTGTTGCCCCTTTCGGAGCGGATATTCGACCTGGCGGAACGTCTCCACCTCCATTTGTCTGCCAGGTTCCTGCCGGGTGTGAAGAACGTGTGGGCCGACGCCCTGTCTCGCTTCTGGGGTTCGTCGGTGGAGTGGCAGCTTCGTCCGGAGCACTTTGCGGCTCTCTGTCGGCAGTGGGGTACTCCGCAGGTGGACCTCTTCGCGTCCAGACGCTCTATCCAACTGTGGTAAGAACGAGCGGGAGGACCACCGTCTCCAGGCGGTCGTTGTGACGGCTTGGACTGATGGCGACGCCGCCCACCCCTTGTGCCCGGTTTCGGCGCTCAGATGTTACATGGATAAATCTGTGTTCTGGGCGAGTGACCCGCAGGTGCTGTTCCGCGACCCTGTCACGGGTCGTCCCCTCTCCACCAGGGGGATTTCTGGCCGGCTCCAGGGGGGTCATCGAGTCGGCTGACCCGGGTCACGCCCCTCACGCCCATGACATCCGGGGCGTAGCGGCGTCTCTGGTTTTCCTCCGCACACATTCCTTGGAGAGGGTGCGGGAAGGGGGACAGTGGAGTACGGCCTCGTGCTTCGTGGCTCGTTACCTGTCTCACTCCGTCGTGGACTCGCCCTGTGTTGCCCTGGGTCTCCCTCCGTCCGGCGAGTCTGAAGTGGTGGACACCGGGCCTCCCCATGGCGTCTCCACATGATTCTTGTGAGTACTTTTGATTTCGTTTTGTTTCTCGTGCAGTTGCCCTTTTTCCTCCCCACGGGGGTTGGGGGCTTCTTGCCCCGTCTCCAAGTGACAGGTAGCTAGTGCACTAGCTCTAAGGGGACTTAAAATGACGGCTTTGAAGTATGAAAAGCCTATTTTTGGGTCCACGATAGAGCTAGTGCACGGCCTTCGGCCTCCCACCCTTCCTTCCCCACAAAGTTTTCGGCCCCTCACCCCGGGGGAGCTTCTTGGGATGGGTATGACTGTCTGACGTCTGCCAGTGGTGACTGATGCCGGCGCGTGACTGCCAGACGTGGTCTTCTTCTTAGTAGTTAGTTCTTTTACTGCAGCTTCTAGTGCAGCCTGGCTTAATTTCGTTATTAACCAGATGTGAGAAAAGGTTGCCGGATTACCCAGGGTTTCCCCTGGGTGGCGATCGATCCTCTCTCTATAGTTAGTACACTAGCTCTGTCGTGGACCCAAAAATAGACTTTTCATAATTCAAAGCCATCATTAAAAACTCAAATTTCAGTAACCCTAAATCATAAAATAATAAATCTGTATGATCATACTTGCCTTTAAAAGTAATTGTTCTTATTATTTTCTTTTGTGCAATGAAAACATCTTTTACAGTGGAAGGCCAAGTACTACGGGTAAAACAAGTATCGGTGCATAGGGGTCCGATGAATACTGTAAACATTCGGTCAAAGGCTGATGATATGAGAGGGTTTTCGTTTTCTTCGTTCCGTAGTGTCAGAATGTTTCACGCATATAGTGCACCGATACTTGTTTTACCCATAGTACATCCCCAGACAGACAAACAGTAAATGATGTATAGATAACATAGGGAATAGTATATGCTTCGCAATGCTTCCGTTGTTAAATTGTCTAATTCTATATAAAATTCCACAGTAGTAGTAGTAGTTCTTGTAGTAGTAGTTCTTGTAGTAGTAGTAGTAGTAGTAGTAGTAGCAGTAGCAGTAGTAGTAGTAGTAGTAGTAGTAGTAGTAGTAGTAGGGGTGAGATTGTATGGAAAAAAGTGTCTGAAAGTATAGTGGTTCGTTCAGGTGCTTCGAAACTGTGTCGGATCTGAGGTGACGGCTTGGCTTGTAGGCTTGAGGGAGCACAGAAGCGACGCTACGGCCGGACGGGACAGGTGGGTGTGTGGATGGGCGTGTGGTGGTGGGTGTGGATGGGTGTGTGTGGTGGTGGTGAGAAGGTGTGTGTGTTGAGGATATAGTGACTGGTGGTGTGTGAAGGAGTGTGTGAAGAAGTGTGTGTGTGGTGGTGGTGGTGGTGTGGGCTATATGTGACGTGGTGGACCGGTGGTGGTGGTGGTGTGGTGTGGTGTGTGTGTGTGTGACGGCAAAGACTGTATACTAAAGAAAGACGGGAAATATTCCTATCCAACATAACAAATAAGTGTAGCCAGAAAGATACCAGATAGCACCCGATTCTTGTGTTTAGAGCGCCATCTATTGAGTGGACGAAAAATTACCTCAGTGGTTCCAGATATTGCTAGCCTTTTATTTTCTATTATTTCAGGGAAAATATTAGATATATTAAGGGAGATTGGTGTCATATACGTATGCACACAGTACAACGTAGTGTAGTGTCGTGGTCAGGGAAGCGGTAGTAGCGGTAATATTTCGGTGGAGGAGCAGGAGCATACACGTCTTATCATCACCACGGTAGCTCAAAGAGTGGACGAGTGGACGTCCGAGTTGATTCAAAGATGTAAAATTGTAAACAACCACGCGAGATGATGATTGCACAGGAGATACTACTGACTACTGATTTTGCAACGGCACCACCTAAAGTGTTTAATTACGGAATTTATTTAATTTCTGCCCACAATATAGTTCCTTGGTGTCTATTTTGATATATCTGAAAAAGATCCACTGATTTTGTTGTTCCTATTTGTTTTACGTAAATTAAGAAATTCCAAATGACTGTTTTGGTTTCCTTTACATGGTGTTGTAACATCAACGACTTCATCCGTATATGTTGATTTCCAGGCAATGTAGTAAAACATGTTCCTTAATCTACATATCTGCATTGTACAATTCACACTTCGCGTCTTTAGAATAGTCATAGCTCAATTGACGCTAACGCCCTCATTTAGTGGACGAAAGAACTAAAGAGTAACCAGTTAGCCTTTACTACACCTTATTTTGAAGCTTTCCAGTCTTTCTTTAGTATACCGTCTTTGGTGACGGGCTGTGGTGGTGGTGTGTGAAGGAGTGTGTGTGTGGTGGTGGTATTGTGTGAAGGAGTGTGTGCACGTGTGTGGTGGTGGTGGTGTGTCAAGGAGTGTGCACATGTGTGGTGGTGGTATTGTGTGAAGGAGTGTGTGCACGTGTGTGGTGGTGGTGGTGTGTCAAGGAGTGTGCACATGTGTGGTGGTGGTGGTGGTGTGTCAAGGAGTGTATGTGTGTGGTGGTGGTGGGTGTGTGAAGGAGTGTGTGTACGTGTGTGGTGGTGGTGGTGTGTCAAGGAGTGTGTGCACATGTGTGGTGGTGGTGGTGTGTCAAGGAGTGTATGTATGTGTGGTGGTGGTGGTGGTGTGTGAAGGAGTGTGTGTACGTGTGTGGTGGTGGTGGTGTGTCAAGGAGTGTATGTGTGTGTGGTGGTGGTGTGTGAAGGAGTGTGTGCACATGTGTGGTGGTGGTGGTGTTGTCAAGGAGTGTGTGCACATGTGTGGTGGTGGTGGTGTGTCAAGGAGTGTGTGCACATGTGTGGTGGTGGTGGTGTGTCAAGGAGTGTGCACATGTGTGGTGGTGGTGGTGTGTCAAGGAGTGTGTGTGTGTGGTGGTGGTGTGTCAAGGAGTGTGTGCACATGTGTGGTGGTGGTGGTGTGTCAAGGAGGGTGTGTGTGTGTGTGTGGTGGTGGTGTGTGAAGGAGTGTGTGCTCATGTGTGGTGGTGGTGGTGTGTCAAGATGTGTGTGCACATGTGTGGTGGTGGTGGTGGTGTGTGAAGGAGTGTGCACATGTGTGGTGGTGGTGGTGTGTGAAGGAGTGTGTGCACATGTGTGTGGTGGTGGTGTGTCAAGGAGTGTGCACATGTGTGGTGGTGGTGGTGTGTCAAGGAGTGTGTGTGTGTGTGTGTGTGGTGGTGCTGGTGTGTCAAGGAGTGTGTGCACATGTGTGGTGGTGGTGGTGTGTCAAGGAGTGTATGCACATGTGTGGTGGTGGTGGTGGTGTGTCAAGGAGTGTGTGTGTGTGTGTGTGTGTGTGGTGGTGGTGGTGTGTCAAGGATTTTGTGTGTGGTGGTGGTGGTGTGTCAAGGAGTGTGCACATGTGTGGTTGTGGTGGTGTGTCAAGGAGTGTGCACATGTGTGGTGGTGGTGGTGTGTCAAGGAGTGTGTGTGTGTGTGGTGGTGGTGGTGGTGTGTCAAGGAGTGTGTGCACATGTGTGGTGGTGGTGGTGGTGTGTCAAGGAGTGTATGCACATGTGTGGTGGTGGTGTTGGTGGTGTGGTGTGTGTGAGTGACGGGCCGTGGTGGTGGTGGTGGTGTGTGGAGGATATAGTGACTGGTTGTGGTGGTGTGGTGTGGTGTGGTGTGAGAGTTCGGTGGTGTGTGCGTGTGGCTATGCTGTGCGTGTGTGCGGGCTGTGGTGGTGTATGACTGGTTGGTAATTTGTTATAATATGAAGTGGAAACTATGATGTGTGTGTGTGGTGGGGGGGGGATGGTGGTATGGTGAATGGTGACTGTATAGTGCTACATGACTGATGAGAGGTAACTATAGTGGTACTACTATGGTTATAAATGTAGATATACTTTTATAAAGGTATACAATTCGTAACATTCTATTTTCAGATAGTTTTGTCATCTCTGCATCGTTACCTATAGTTTCTCATCCTCGTTCGGTTGTTAACTCTTCCTCCTCGTTCAATCTTTACCCTCTATTCCTCATCCTCCTCCCTAAAGACAAAAAAGATATCTTAGTAAACGACAATAAAAGTATGGCGTCCGTACTCAATGATTACTTTAATGGAGTTTTTATTAAAGAAGATGTAGCTCCATTACCAGATCCATTTCACATAATTGCGGGATTAGTAAATGATAGAATGGTAATCGCACCGATCACGTTATACCAGGGGCGCATTAAACCTGCCATATTTCTCGCAACCGCTGAATGGTAATTTTTTCCGCCCTCAGCCGATGCCCTTTTCAGGCTTTATTTCTTATTTCTGCTGCTGAAACAATAGTTTTGGTAGTGTTAGAGGCTTGTCTAGGGCATTACGTGAAGCATAAGTGCCACCAAAGCAAGGTAGTGTTAGAGGCTTGTCCAAGAAAGAAAAAAAAAAAAAAGGCATTACGTGAAGCATTAAGTGCCACCAAATCAAAGCAGCGTTAGAGGCTTGTGCAAGGCATTATTACGTGAAGCATAAGTACCACCAAAGCAAGGTGGCAGGTTTACTACTAAATACTACTTACTACTGCCATATTTACTGGCAATACACTATAAAGTAAATTCACGGTCACATCGCTAGAACCCGTAATTATATTTTATTTAAACGACTGTTAGTGTATTATGATTTCTTAAATGTAAGTAGATTGGGTTCGCCACTGTGGTACCCGAAATATTTAAAAGTATTTGCCGAAACTTGATGCATCAAAATCCGGGGGAGCTGACGAAGTCTCAAGTTACTTGGGGAATGTCACAGCCAACTTGGGGACCGTGACTCAACTCCCTCGCCGCGTCTGTTCTTCCTGTTTGATTTACTTTAAATCCCGCTACATAAGGCAAAATACAATACTCTACCAAAGACCGACCCTTCACTTTACCCTACTTTCGTTGTGATTTTTTTTCTCTTTCTCTCTCTCTCTCTCTCTCTCTCTCTCTCTCTCTCTCTCTCTCTCTCTCTCTCTCTCTCTCTCTCTCTCTCTCTGCGTGTGCGCGTGCGCGTGCGCGCAGTCGGGGTGATCGCAGAGCCCTGCAAGGACACAACTACTACTTTGAGCAAGGTGACTGAAGTGTTTAGTAAGGGAAGTGGTAGTTAATTGTAGTTATAATCACGTCTTAACAAGCCTTAACAACTTTACTTGCTCCCTCTGCTCCCAAGTCTCCCTTGATAGTTTAATGGTGATTCTTTTAGATAACTGTTCTCTCATTGAATATTCGTATTAGTTTAGCTTTTTAATGTTTTAGGCAAAAAATGTATTACATTTAAAACTTACCACAATTCAATATGACAAGTCACTGTTTCTTAGTTTAGATTTTAAAGTCAAGTGATTTACTGACTGGCTGCTTTACTGACTGGCTGCTTTACTGACTGGCTGCTTTACTGACTGGCTGCTTTACTGACTGGCTGCTTTACTGACTGGCTGCTTTACTGACTGGCTGCTTTACTGACTGGCTGCTTTACTGACTGGCTGCTTTACTGACTGGCTGCTTTACTGAATGGCTGATTTACTGACGGCTGATTTACTGACTGGATGATTTACTGACGCTGATTTACTGACTGGCTGATTTCCTGGCTGGCTGGCAGACTGACTGGCTGACTGGCTGATTTACTGACTGACTGGCTGATTTACTGACTGGCTGATTTACTGACTGGCTGATTTACTGACTGGCTGATTTACTGACTGGCTGATTTACTGACTGGCTGATTTACTGACTGGCTGATTTACTGACTGGCTGATTTACTGACTGGCTGATTTACTGACTGGCTGATTTACTGACTGGCTGATTTACTGACTGGCTGATTTACTGACTGGCTGATTTACTGACTGGCTGATTTACTGATTGGTTGATTTACTGACAGGCTGATTTACTGACAGGCTGATTTACTGATAGGCTGATTTACTGACTGGCTGATTTACTGACTGGCTGATTTACTGACTGGCTGATTTACTGGCTGGCTGATTTACTGACTGGCTGATTTACTGACTGGCTGATTTACTGACTGGCTGATTTACTGACTGGCTGATTTACTGACTGGCTGATTTACTGACTGGCTGATTTACTGACTGGCTGATTTACTGACTGGCTGATTTACTGACTGGCTGATTTACTGACTGGCTGATTTACTGACTGGCTGATTTACTGACTGGCTGATTTACTGACTGGCTGATTTACTGACTGGCTGATTTACTGACTGGCTGATTTACTGACTGGCTGTTTTACTGACTGGCTGTTTTACTGACTGGCTGTTTTACTGACTGGCTGTTTTACTGACTGTTTTATTGACTGTTTTATTGACTGACTGTTTTATTGATTGACTGTTTTATTGACTGGCTGCCTTATTGACTGGCCGCTTTACTGACTGGCCGCTTTACTGACTGGCCGCTTTACTGACTGGCCATCTTACTGACTGGCCGCTTTACTGACTGGCCGCTTTACTGACTGGCCGCTTTACTGACTGGCCGCATTACTGACTGGCTGATTTACTGACTGGCTGATTTACTGACTGGCTGATTTACTGACTGGCTGATTTACTGACTGACTGACTTTGTATTCACTTATTTACTGACGGACTGACTGATTTAAAACTCTCAATGACTACTACTAAAAACTTATATAGTACTTTCAGACTTTAAATTCTGTTTTCGATGAGAGGAACAAAAACTAGTATTCAAAGTAGATTTCTCCTTCAGCAATATTGACCAGAAGAGATCAACAGGAATGGACTCACTAGACAGGTAGTTAGTGCAGAGTCAATAGGGAGTTTTAAAAGGAGGCTAGACAGATTTATGGATCGGGATGAAAAGTGGATGTAGGTAGTGTTAAGTAACAGGAACTACCACGTGTAGGTCTCACAGCCTCTTTTAGCTTCCTTATGTAACAATGGAACTAGATAAAAGATAATGAACCATCAGTCATCTCGGCGTTCGGGTAGTAACTTTTGCGGGTGGAAAATTTTGCAGGTAACTTTTCCGGGTGGTAACTTTTCCGGGTGGTAACTTTTCCGGGTGGTAACTTTTCCGGGTGGTAACTTTTCCGGGTGGTAACTTTTCCGGGTGGTAACTTTTCTGGGTGGTAACTTTTCTGGGTGGTAACTTTTCCGGGTGGTAACTTTTCCAGATAGTAACTTTTCCGGGTGGTAACTTTTCCAGATGGTAACTTTTCCGGGTGGTAACTTTTCCGGGTGGTAACTTTTCCGGGTGGTAACGTTTCCGGGTGGTAACTTGTCCGGGTGGTAACTTGTCCGGGTGGTAACTTGTCCGGGTGGTAACTTGTCCGGGTGGTAACTTGTTCGGGTGGTAGCTTGTCCGGGTGGTAACTTGTCCGGGTGGTAACTTGTCCGGGTGGTAACTTGTCGGGGTGGTAACTTGTCGGGGTGGTAACTTGTCCGGGTGGTAACTTGTCCGGGTGGTAACTTGTCCGGGTGGTAACTTGTCCGGGTGGTAACTTGTCCGGGTGGTAACTTGTCCGGGTGGTAACTTGTCCGGGTGGTAACTTGTCCGGGTGGGAACTTGTCCGGGTGGGAACTTGTCCGGGTGGTAACTTATGTGTCAGGTAAGGAAAGTCAGTCTTCGTATATACGCGTTCAGTGTAGCTCATTATTTCCGTCTTGCCGTGGTGGTAGTATTAATATGAGTTGTTGATTGTTAAAGTTAATTAAAGGGAGAAAGTAATTAAAAAGTAGTTAGTTAAAGTAATTATTTATATAAGATAGTCATCTTTAAAAAGTCCATACATTTTTTTACATTTGTGCTTATAGCGCCTGTTGGCAGTGATTTCTAAGGCTCGGATGGTAGGCTCTGGAGGTTCACTTGAGAGCTGTGATGGTTGGTCCTCGCCCGTGGTGGCGCAGGCAGGAATTTAATAGTGACGCCTGTGATTAGAGGCTCATGCCGTCCCCCTGTGTCCTCCGATGCACTCGCAATCGAAGGTAGAGTTAATGGGCAGGGCATGTGGGTGTTCTTAGGCCACTCGACGGTGCAGAAAGGTTTTGGTTTTCGTCGTGGATCGAACTCGGGTCACCGAGAACGCCAGTTTGAGACGCTAACCACTCTGCTACCGCCTCCCCTAAACCTTGAGAGTTTTAAATCAATCAATCAGTCAGTCAGTAAATAAGTGAGTCAAAAGTCAGTAAATCAGTCAGCCAGCCAATCAGTAAATCACAGCCAGCCAATCAGTAAATCACAGCCAGCCAATCAGTCAGCCAGTCAGTAAGTCAATCAGTCAGCCAGTCAGTAAATCAATCAGTCAGCCAGTCAGTAAATCAATCAGTCAGCCAGTCAGTAAATCAATCAGTCAGCCAGTCAGTAAATCAATCAGTCAGCCAGTCAGTAAATCAATCAGTCAGCCAGTCAGTAAATCAATAAGTCAGCCAGTCAGTAAACCAATCACTCAGCCAGTCAGTAAATCAATCAGTCAGCCAGTCAGTAAATCAATCAGTCAGCCAATCAGTAAATCAATCAGTCAGCCAGTCAGTAAATCAATCCGTCAGCCAGTCAGTAAATCAATCCGTCAGCCAGTCAGTAAATCAATCCGTCAGCCAGTCAGTAAATCAATCCGTCAGCCAGTCAGTAAATAAATCCGTCAGCCAGTCAGTAAATAAATCCGTCAGCCAGTCAGTAAATAAATCCGTCAGCCAGTCAGTAAATCAATCCGTCAGCCAGTCAGTAAATCAATCCGTCAGCCAGTCAGTAAATCAATCCGTCAGCCAGTCAGTAAATCAATCCGTCAGCCAGTCAGTAAATCAATCCGTCAGCCAGTCAGTAAATCAATCCGTCAGCCAGTCAGTAAATCAATCCGTCAGCCAGTCAGTAAATCAATCCGTCAGCCAGTCAGTAAATCAATCCGTCAGCCAGTCAGTAAATCAATCCGTCAGCCAGTCAGTAAATCAATCCGTCAGCCAGTCAGTAAATCAGTCAGTCAGCCAGTCAGTAAATCAATCCGTCAGCCAGTCAGTAAATCAATCCGTCAGCCAGTCAGTAAATCAATCCGTCAGCCAGTCAGTAAATCAGTCAGTCAGCCAGTCAGTAAATCAGTCAGTCAACCAGTCAGTAAATCAGTCGGCCAGTCAGTAAATCAGTCGGCCAGTCAGTAAATCAGTCGGCCAGTCAGTAAATCAGTCGGCCAGTCAGTAAATCAGTCGGCCAGTCAGTAAATCAGTCGGCCAGTCAGTAAATCAGTCGGCCAGTCAGTAAATCAGTCGGCCAGTCAGTAAATCAGTCGGCCAGTCAGTCAGTAAATCAGTCAGCTAATCAATAAATCAGTCAATAAATCAGTCAGCCAGTCAGTAAATCAGTCAGCCAGTCAGTAAATCAGTCAGCCAGTCAGTAAATCAGTCAGCCAGTCAGTAAATCAGTCAGCCAGTCAGTAATCAGTCAGCCAGTCAGTAAATCAGTCAGCCAGTCAGTAAATCAGTCAGCCAGTCAGTAAATCAGTCAGCCAGTCAGTAAATCAGTCAGCCAGTCAGTAAATCAGTCAGCCAGTCAGTAAATCAGTCAGCCAGTCAGTAGATCAGTCAGCCAGTCAGTGGATCAGTCAGCCAGTCAGAGATCAGTCAGCCAGTCAGTAGATCAGTCAGCAGTCAGTAGATCAGTCAGCCAGTCAGTAGATCAGTCAGCCAGTCAGTAGATCAGTCAGCCAGTCAGTAGATCAGTCAGCCAGTCAGTAGATCAGTCAGCCAGTCAGTAGATCAGTCAGCCAGTCAGTAGATCAGTCAGCCAGTCAGTAGATCAGTCAGCCAGTCAGTAGATCAGTCAGCCAGTCAGTAGATCAGTCAGCCAGTCAAGATCAGTAGATCAGAGATCAGTCAGCACGTAGATCAGTCAGCCAGTCAGTAGATCAGTCAGCCAGTCAGTAGATCAGTCAGCCAGTCAGTAGATCAGTCAGCCAGTCAGTAGATCAGTCAGCCAGTCAGTAAATCAGTCAGCCAGTCAGTAAATCAGTCAGCCAGTCAGTAAATCAGTCAGCCAGTCAGCCAGTCAGTAAATCAGTCAGCCAGTCAGTAAATCAGTCAGCCAGTCAGTAAATCAGTCAGCCAGTCAGTAAATCAGTCAGCCAGTCAGTAAATCAGTCAGCCAGTCAGTAAATCAGTCAGCCAGTCAGTAAATCAGTCAGCCACAGAATCAGTCAGCAGTCAGGAATCAGTCAGCCAGTCAGGAAATCAGTCAGCCAGTCAGTAAATCAGTCAGCCAGTCAGTAAATCAGTCAGCCAGTCAGTAAATCAGTCAGCCAGTCAGGAAATCAGTCAGCCAGTCAGGAAATCAGTCAGCCAGTCAGGAAATCAGTCAGCCAGTCAGGAAATCAGTCAGCCAGTCAGGAAATCAGTCAGCCAGTCAGGAAATCAGTCAGCCAGTCAGGAAATCAGTCAGCCAGTCAGGAAATCAGTCAGCCAGTCAGGAAATCAGTCAGCCAGTCAGGAAATCAGTCAGCCAGTCAGGAAATCAGTCAGCCAGTCAGGAAATCAGTCAGCCAGTCAGTAAATCAGTCAGCCAGTCAGTAAATCAGTCAGCCAGTCAGTAAATCAGTCAGCCAGTCAGTAAATCAGTCAGCCAGTCAGTAAATCAGTCAGCCAGTCAGTAAATCAGTCAGCCAGTCAGTAAATCAGTCAGCCAGTCAGTAAATCAGTCAGCCAGTCAGTAAATCAGTCAGCCAGTCAGTAAATCAGTCAGCCAGTCAGTAAATCAGTCAGCCAGTCAGTAAATCAGTCAGCCAGTCAGTAAATCAGTCAGCCAGTCAGTAAATCAGTCAGCCAGTCAGTAAATCAGTCAGCCAGTCAGTAAATCAGTCAGCCAGTCAGTAAATCAGTCAGCCAGTCATTAAATCAGTCAGCCAGTCAGTAAATCAGTCAGCCAGTCAGTAAATCAGTCACCAGCCAGTCCCGTCAGTAAATCAGTCAGCCAGTCAGTAAATCAGTCAGCCAGTCAGTAAATCAGTCAGCCAGTCAGTAAATCAGTCAGCCAGTCAGTAATCAATGCCATCAGCAGCGCAGCAGTAGATCAGTCAGCCAGTCAGTCAGCAGTGAGCAGTCAGTCAGCCCAGTCAGCAGTAACATCAGTCAGCCAGTCAGTAACATCAGCAGCCAGTCAGTAAATCAGTCAGCCAGTCAGCATAATCAAGTCGCAGCTCGTCAGCCCAGCAGTAAATCAGTCAGCAGCCAGAGTAACAGTCAGCCAGCAGCGCCAGTAATCAGCAGTCAGCCAGCCAGCCAGTAAATCAGTCAGTCAGCCAGCCAGCCAGTAAATCAGTCAGTCAGCCAGCCAGCCAGTAAATCAGTCAGTCAGCCAGCCAGCCAGTAAATCAGTCAGTCAGCCAGCCAGCCAGTAAATCAGTCAGTCAGCCAGTAAATCAGTCAGTCAGCCAGTAAATCAGTCAGTCAGCCAGTAAATCAGTCAGTCAGCCAGTAAATCAGTCAGTCAGCCAGTAAATCAGTCAGTCAGCCAGTAAATCAGTCAGTCAGTCAGCCAGTAAATCAGTCAGTCAGCCAGTAAATCAGTCAGTCAGCCAGTAAATCAGTCAGTCAGCCAGTAAATCAGTCAGTCAGCCAGTAAATCAGTCAGTCAGCCAGCCAGCCAGTAAATCAGTCAGCCAGCCAGTAAATCAGTCAGTCAGTAAATCAGTCTGCCATCCAGTCAGTAAATCAGTCTGCCATCCAGTCAGTAAATCAGTCTGCCATCCAGTCAGTAAATCAGTCTGCCATCCAGTCAGTAAATCAGTCTGCCATCCAGTCAGTGTATCAGTCTGCCATCCAGTCAGTGTATCAGTCTGCCATCCAGTCAGTAAATCAGTCTGCCATCCAGTCAGTAAATCAGTCTGCCATCCAGTCAGTAAATCAGTCTGCCATCCAGTCAGTAAATCAGTCAGCCAACCAGTCAGTAAATCAGTCAGTCAGCCAGCCAGCCAGCCATTCAGTAAATCAGTCAGTCAGTCAGTCCACACCTACAATACGCCATAGGGGGAGGCGATAGCAGAGTGGTTAGCATCTCCGACTGGCGTTCTCCGTGACCCTTTCTGGACCGTCGAGTGGCCTAAGAACACCCACATGCCCTGCCCAATAACTCTACCTTCGATTGCGAGTGCATCGGAGGACACAGGGGGGCGGCATGAGCCTCTAATCACAGGCATAACTATAAAAATCCTGCCTGCGCCACCACGGGCGAGGACCAACCATCACAGCTCTCAAGTGAACCTCCAGAGTCTACCATCCGAGCCCTAGGTCACCACTGCCTACAGGCGCTATAGGGACAAACAAGTGCTTGTTGGCCCTTCGGACCCATTTATTGATGTTTGTAGTAGTAGTATATATTAGACAACATGTGTTTGCAAACTCCAATCGTGTTGTTGCTGTCGTTGGTCACTGGTCAAAGTGCCTCGGGGTAGACCGCGTTCCGTGTGATTCCAACCCTTTGTGTTCCATGTGATTCCAACACACACACACTCACACATACACACGCACACAAACGTCCATGGGTCTACTGAGTTTGTGGAATGCGGCAAGACGTTACCGCAGAGTTTGTCCTGTAATCTAATACTCCTAAAGTGTTTTTAGCCCAAAACCCCCCTTCAAAATTATTCAATCGACATGGGACTAAGCAGCTTACCAGCTACGATTTATTTGCGAATTTTTGAGCTTACTCTCATCAAAATTGAATTTACAATTTCAGCTACCCAAAACAAACAATCACACACACACACACACACACACACACACACACGGCTACTCCTATAGTATATTAGATATTAATTCAGCTAGTCATTACACTGATTTTAACTAACTTTCAATTTCTTCTTACTTTATTCAAACATTTAATGATAGTTCTTAAGAGGCTACAAATGTCATTAGTTTTCTGTCTTCATAAACAGAAATATACCAAGTATTGTTGACCTTTCAGTAATTGGAAAACTGGTTAGAAATAGGGAAAAACCGTTAGAAATAGGGAAAAATCGTTATAAATAAGGAAAAACTGGTTAGAAATAGGGAAAAACTGGTTAGAAATAGGGAAAAACAGGTTAGAAATAGGGAAAAACAGGTTCACAAATAGGCTGGTAAATTATTGGAATGGACTCAGTTTGTCCGGTAGTTAGTGCGGAGTCAATAGGGAGTTTTTAAAAGAGGCTGGACATGGAGGCATGGATGGGGATGAAAGGTAAATGTAGGTAGTGTTAAGTAACAAGAATTACCACGTGTAGGTCTCCCAGCCTCTTGTAGCTTCCTTATGTTCTTATATATGTGAGGTATGTTGCTGTCTGTTCTACCTCTTTTATATAACACTCCTCCTTTTCTTCCTCCACCACCACTCTTCCTACCTTCTACACACCCTCTCTCTCCCTCTCCACCTCCCTACCTCCACTCACACACACACCCTCTCTCTCTCTCCTTACCCTTTATCATCTATTCTCCCTTCTCTCTCTCTTTTATCTCATTCAAGTATTAGAAACTTTCAGTACTCGTCGATGTGATTAGAAACTAGAGTATAATAGTTTTCCTTCTTGAGCTTATTAGAGCAATTTTATTTATTATTATTAAAACTTATTTTTTGGGTTACTAATTTCAATTTTAATACAGTACACTGAAGGCTTGGCTTATTGATTATACAACTTTAAGACTGAAATACATTTGAGAATAATCTAGTTGAATTAGAATAAGTATTTTCAGAGAAAAAAAAAGTAGCCGTCTTTATTCTTGTGAAAATACTTAGATTGAAATAATGATATCTGATTCTGGTTTCTCTTTGCAAGATTGAAAAGATTACTTCTATTCTGTTTTTTAAGGTGAAAAATCCTGCCCCTTGCTGTTTACTGACTGATATTTGATGCCAGATCGGAATACTAGCTACTTTTTTTGTATTACAGTTGAATTTTATCATAGTTAACCATATTATCAGGTAAATATAGGCATCATTTTAAGCACGAGACCTTAAGATTGAATGGACTTATAGGCTTTCATTATTTTAGTCAGTCTTCGCAGGATAGATAATTTCTATGCTTTCTTTATTCTCTCTAATTTTTTTACAGCATATGAAAGTAATCTTGTTGACTGGAGTGTTGGCAATGGAGGCGTAGAACCCAGTGTCGTGGCCTCCGAGAGATCCTGGTCTGGGTCTGGAGTTGATGGCGTCACAAGAGTAGGCGGATTTTCAGGTTTTCAGTGCATTGAAATGTTGCACTCTTACCCGATATTACCAAGCTACCAGATGATATTTTAAAAAACTGAGCCTACCATCGTGTTCATGATACGTCGCTGCATATCATGAGCATAAACAGATTACAGTAAGATTTCACCTATATCAAGATAATTGAAGGAAAAGTAAAATGCTGAATTAACATGGTTTCACTTTTTCTGCTTCAACTCGCTGTAACTCCATTAGTTTTGCTCGCATTAAATTTTCAATCACAGTTTCGAAATTGGCACACTTTTCCAATTCTTAAGTCAGACTTTTTCCCTTCGAGTAGTGGACGTTAGTTATGAGAGGAGAATAATAATTCTTCTCAGTAAACAAGTTTGTCTGTAGACTAGATACTTTTACTGAGAAGACGTTTTATTCTCTTCTCCATAACTAAAGTCAACTACTCTAAGGAAAATCCTACCGGCAACCCTGTGTTTCTCCCATCAAGGCTCTCTGCGAGGCGGCGACTCTCTGGTTCTCCAAGTGCAGAATAAGATTCATCAAGGAAAATATTAAAAGAATTGCTTGCATAAATTGTTGCAGGTCACTAGTCTATTCTCAAAGAAATTATTTTCCAGATGCGTAATCAGTTTCAAAGTCATAGAGTAACCGTCTCATTTTAGTCCGCCCACTTCCTCAGAATATTGAGGTCTGATAATAAGTGTAATTTCAATGTGTTGCAGATTCGCTTTCAATCAATTACTTGGTTAGTTTTTTTCAAGTTAATACTATACACTGGAATGGAAATGTCATAAATACCTCGCAGACTCTCCGGAGAACAAATACACCACCAAATCTCTACTTTAAGATTTATTAAAAAAATAAAAAAAAATTCAAATATATTGGAGTGACTTTGGACGATTCATTACTAACAGCTCAAACTGTCTCCTTGATGGGTGAGCATCAGTCCCTACAAAGTTATCATCACAGCTATCAGACGCTCACCGGTCACAGCTCCAGTTTGCAGTAGTTTTACTTTCATGGCCATTTTGACCACCTACTTTTTTCCTTTAAGGTACATGCTGCATAGGCTACCGAAAGAATTGTGAAGGTGTGCCAATTTCGAAACTGATTTAAAATTCAATGCGAGCAAAACTTCGGGAATTTCAACGAGGAGTTGAGGCAAAAAAATAGTGAGAAAATATTTATACACTATTTTACTTTCCTTCAATTATTTTAATATAGTGAAGTCTTACTGTAAATTCGTTTATGCTAATGATATGCAGCAACGTATCATGAACACGATTGTAGGCTCAGTTTTCCTAAATATCATATGGTAGCTTGGTAATATCGGGTAAGAGTGCAAGATTTCAATGCACAGACAACCTGAAAATTCGCCTACTCTTGTGACGGCATCAACTCGAGACCCAGGCCAGAGTCTCTCAGAGGCCACAGTCCAGACTCCTTCCCTTCCCTCGCCTGGCGTCAACAAAAGTCTCGCTGCCACACGCTGCATCCCCAGTCTCGCCTTGGTGGTGGAGGTGGTACACCTGCAAAGTATAAGTCTGTATCTCAAAATCTTTAGTAGTACTAATAAGATTAAGTACTTTTCTGAGAGTATAATTAAAGTAACTAATATGATGAAGTACATACTAGTTCTGAGAGTTTCGAAAGTATCTTAACTGAAATTATCTTTTAATCATAAAAAACTAATACAGGAACAGTAAGTCTCACAGCCTCTTGTAGCTTCCTCATGTTCTTAATGTCATATGGGATTATTTAATTGATATGAAGTTATGGCTAAACCAGTACTCAATTCCCTACTAATCATTTGTGACTTAATGATTTGTGTTGTTGACTCTGTGTTAATGTATATAGAGAATAGTTTTAGTACTTCATATGGTAATGTCGTTATTCTACTTTACAGTTTGCGGGTGTTGGAGGCTGTGAGCTGCTTGGTCGTCCCGGACAGACGGGCACTGGCGATGACAAGAGGGGCACAAACTAACAACCAAGGAATAGAAAAAGTAGCTACTCATTATCGTAATTTGAGTGTTGTAATGAATCGTCCAAAGAGACTCCCAACTTTTGAAAGTTTTTTTTTTAATAAAATTTTCTTTGAGATTTGGTGTATTTGTTCTCCGGAGAGTCTGCGAGGTATTTATGACTGTTAGCAACGTTAGCAACACTGTTAGAATATTGAGGTCTAATAATATCTGAGGAAGTTGGCGGACTAAAATGAGACGGTTACTCGATGACATTGAAACTGAAACTGTTTACGCATCTGGAAAAGAATTTCTTGCAGAGAAACTGATGACCTGCATCACAAATTTTCATCTCTGCCTTGATGGATCTTATTCTGCAAGAGTCGCCGGGAGCCTTGATGGGGAGAAACAAAGATTGCCGGTGGGAGTTCCCTTAGAGTACTGGACTATAGTTATGGAAAGAGAATACTACTTCTCAAACCGTAAAAGTATCTAGTTTACTGAGAGAAGTATTATTATTCTCCTCTCCATAACTAACCTCCACTTCTCGAAGGGAACTCCTACATGCAACCCTTTGTGTTTCTCCCGTCAAGGCAGAGATGCTCCAGATGAGGCAGGGGAGAATAGTAGTGTACTTCCTATATAGTCATTTCCTGTTTGATTGATTAACAATATGGCCACTAGAACAATGCTTATAATCGTACAACCATTAATTAAATAGTAAAATATCAAGTATAGGCGTCCAGCCTCTGGCCCCTTTGCTTTTGGCTCAGTTCTTGCGGCTGGAACGTGGCAGCGAGCTCAGTGCTTTTAAAATACCTAGTCTACAGACCTAAATTTAGTTCATAAAAAAAAAAATGTTATTGTAAAACCGAAGTTAATTTAGCACTAATTATATCATTACGCTAATTACTCATTAAGGGCTTGTTCTACGCAAAAAGTTTGTTTCACAGACCCCCATTGATTTTGACATCACTACTTGCATGTCAAATTTCAGCTCAATCCGACAATAGTTAGTAGTTATTCACTTTTCACTTTTTGGCTCACGAATGGTTCCACTCCCCTTACGCGAATGGGTCTTATGGTAAGTGGCAGCTCGCTTTGCTCGCTGCCAATAAATCATTGTAATTATCTTACATTTAAAAAAGTAATTAATAGCCACATTACCTGACCAGCGAGTGATGTGTCTCCCCTCGGCCGCGTCTGTTCCTGCACTGGGCGTGGCTTTCCTCTCAGTCCTCTGCTCCTGGTCCGGCCTCCCCAATCCTCCCTCCACTGTCCAGGCCAAAGACTACTATATACATAATACAGTAGTCTTTGTCCAGGCCATTGTCTGTCTGGACTCGCTGCTGCTTCGGGACCTGAGTTGGACATGTCTCTCACAGGTTAACTCACTCGAGGTTGTATGGTCACTCACACCCTTAAGAACATAAGAGAATAAGTAAGCTACAAGAGGCCGCGAGACCTACACATGGTAGTTCCTGTTACTTAACACTACCTACATCCAGGAATTTATCTAGCCTCCTTTTAAAGCTCCCTATTAACTCCGCACTAACTACCTGTCTACTGAGACCATTCCAATCATTTACCACCCTATTTGTGAACCAGTTTTTTCCTTTTTTTTTTTTTTTATCTACGCCTTGATTGCACGGGGGTATTTTCAACGTCTAAATAAAAGATTGATTAAAATACATAAAAAAGTATTGCAATGTGCCAGACAGAGGTCATAAAAAATATATACATGGGAAGAATATACCTACCTTTAAAGGGTATACGCTGTGCTGCGCGTGGCCTCGGTGCTCATCACAGTTTCATTAGCCCTTGAGGCTGTGGTGGGTGGAATACAGGGCTAGTGTGACATCCGGGTTACCACAGTTACCTTCCCCAGGTACCCATTTATCCTCCATCCCCGAAAGGAAGGATGAACAGCTGATAGGGCTGGCCGCCGACTGCCCTGGCTGGGATTCGAACCAGGGCCCGCAGATTCATAGGTAAGCGCGACAGCCACTACACCACGGAGGCGCTGAATAGATAGGGGAAAAAATACATTAGAACAGAAAGGTCAGATGCAATGAAGAAGAAATTAATGCATACATGAATAATTATACAAATAAATAAACAATTGATTAAAAATATATAAAATACAGGACTTGTAGACACACATACAAAGGGTATCTAAAATTATTAACTTTTCTAAGAGATGATAAGATAGACATACACTAGACATAAATGTAAGGAGAGAGGTTATATCTGTGAATCCCCTGCTAACAACACAGATTAGGGCCGTAATGAATGGCATGAGTAGTAGTGCACAGTAGTAGTAGTAGTAGTGGTGGTAGTGGTAGTGGCGCTAGGTACCTAAGAATGGGGGGGGGGGGGGCACTATGGCAAGCGAAGCTCAGGGGCATTCTGATGCCACATAGAAGGATATTGGGGCATATAGTCATTCACAGGTTCAAGCAGATTACGGCAGCCATGGCCAGTGGAGGGGCACCGGATTATCCTGGTGGGGGGCACGTGCCCCCCCTCCCGTAGCTACCCCACTGGCTGTAGCTGATCTGACGTTATATAAGGTAGAAAGATAACGAGGCAACAGCCATTACTTTGCAGGGAGGATTAAACAACCTCAAATCACACGTAAGCTCTCCCTCCCTCCCTCCCCCATTCACAGTGGCGCCGCCAGGACATGGTGACTGGGGTGGCCAGGGCTGAACACAGATTAGTGTGGGGTGGCCATGGCATAGCCATTAAAAATAAATGATTGAATTTTCACTAGACATCTGACTCAAATATGGGGTGGCTAATGAGATGTCAGGGGTGGGCCACCCCCTAGATCCGCCACTGCCCACTCCTTCCTCCCACTCCCTCCCTTTCTCTCTCTACTTAACTTGCACTGCAGAAATAAAAATGTTGAAAAGCAACAAAATAAAGCGTTGTTTGGCCAAAAATCCTCCCCTACCTCCTCTCAGCTGCTTGCCCTGCACACACACCCTGCTTCCTCCTCCCAGCTGCCTGCCCTGCACACACACCCTGCTTGATCGCTGGCGCGGCCTCGACTGTCGCTCGGACCGAAATACTCAAGCATGTCAACACTGTTCAACAATGCTTCAAAACACTAAACTTTTCCCTAATTTCCTTCCCACGCCCTGACCTGTTGACTTTTGACCAATAATTCTTGACCTGTAACGTTATATAAATCTTAAATGTTAGTAAATGTGAGTTCGTAATAGTGTTGGTATAGTTTTGTAGTATATTTTTAAAACTTATATTGATAGGGTTCGTTAGTGCTTCGAACTCATTAATATCGTCGCAGAAGGTTATGGGGAGGATATCTTTTTTTTTCCTACGTAGTTTGTGGGTTGTTATGGGACTGGATTGCTTTGTTAGAAGTGGCGTGGCTAGGTATCTATCCATGGGGGGGGCACTAGGCAAGCGGAGCTCTGACGCCACACAGAAGGATATAAGGGCATATTCTAAGATCAGATCAGTCGTGGGTATTAGAACAATACGGCAACCAGGGCCAGTAGGGGGGCACGTGGCCCCCCGTAGGTACGCCACTGAGTGGTGGTGGTAGTAGTTTCAAAGACACTTATATATATAGCTTGTTGATTATATAATTATCTATGTTATATTTTTTGACGTGTGTGTGTGTGTGTGTGTGTATGAAGAGGAGAGAGAGAGAGAGAGAGAGAGAAGAGAGAGAGAGAGAGAGAGAAGAGGAGAGGAGAGAGAGAGAGAGAGAGAGAGAGAGAGAGAGGAATGAAGAGAGGAGAGAGAGAGAGAGAGAGAAGAGAGAGAGAGAGAGAGAGAGAGAGAGAGAGAGAGAGAGAGAGAGAGAGAGAGAGAGAGAGAGAGAGAGAGAGAGAGAGAGAGAGAGAGTTGCAAGGACAGGTGCAAACACACTTTTTTTTACCTAGATAGATAAGATATATGTAAACAGAACACACACACACACACACACACGCACACCTGGCCCCTCTCAACCACCCCTCCCACACACCACCTACTTATTAAGACATGCGAAGGTTCAAGCTCCATGTCCTGTCCAGCGTCTGCGATGGATTTATAGTATTCACCCGGAGCGCTGAGGACACTGACAGGATCTTCCATGGTAACTGTCACAAAGCATTAAGGGAGTCTGCCTTCTCACCCACAATGTCACATCACGCGAGAGCCAAGACATTCATCATCATCTTCAGGATTGATGATTTTATCTATGCACACTCTGAAAAAGAAATAGAGGAAGAGTATAGAAAAAAACGATTGGATATTAGAATTAAATGGCAACTACAATTAAATGACAGAAGGAGGTTTTGGGGAGAATAGCTTGTGACTTGTGTGGGGCGGAAAAGGAGGACTTAAAACATTTTTGCTATGGTGCCCAGCATACAATAATAAAAGAAAGAAAAGTGCGAGGCTACAACAACCATATATATAGAGGAGGAAGAGGATATAGTGGGGGAGTATTTGTCTGGAGATGGGAATGTGGAACAAGCAAAAAGAACAATCAACAGTTTTTGGATGACCAGAGAAAAGAAGAGGAAAGAAAGAGAAAGAAACAAAATGGCAGAATAAGAGAAGAGGAACTAAATACCCAGACAGCAAGAAGAAACACGTCAGGGAGTGCTAATGAAAAATGCCAGATTCCCGACCCACAACTGTGCTGAACTGATTAGATGGCATTGATAACATTTTCAAATATCCCAGCAATAACAGGATGAAGATCAGCTTCAATCACACAATCTGCCAAAAAAAGCCACGGAAAAAGTACTTCTGGGACAAACTGGATGACCATTATACCAAACAATGGCCTCAAAGTAAAGAGTGCAAAGTCTGCTCTGCATGTACTAGTACTGATCATACTTGGCAGGTAAAGTTGGGGGCATACGCTAAGGTGCGCGTGGCCTCGGTGCTCATCTCCGTGGCATTAGCCCTTGAGCCTGTGGTACCCCGGGACACAGGGCTAGTGTGACATCCGTGTTACCTCAGTTACCTTCCCCAGGTTTCCCCAGGTACCCATTTATCCACCATCCCTGAAAGGAAGTGCTAACGCGGAAAAATGGGTTAAATACTTTTGACCCATGACTGGCGAAGAGTTTACGTTGAATGGGAGGGGGTAAAGTAATATATAAAAATCGAGTAACAAAGTGAGTAATTTTCCTCCACTCCTCAGTTCTGAATCACCATATGAAAATATACTGTGATACATTTTATATCGGCGATAGCTGGCCGGCCACGTAGGCTGGCGGAGGTGAAGAGTAAGGGAGACGCCATATTAGTTTAGTACCAGTCAACAAGTCAACGTGTCGAGTTGGACACGGCAGGTGTGGTTCTCACCCTTGGTAAAGGTATGTTAAGGCACAAAGTGTTGGTAGAGATGTAGATGTGATTCATTGATTATATTATCTGTGTTAACGTGAGAACTAATTGAAGGTGTTATTCATAGGGTCCCAAGGTAGCTGTGGACAGCTGTGGAGGAGACAGCTGGATGAGCTGGGGAAGAACACCTGTGAACGTTTTTTGAGTGAACACCAAGATTACAGCTAAGGATTAGTCTGATAGCTGGGATGAGTGGACATGTGATTCTTGACTCAACAACTTTCAGTGACGGGAAATGATTTAGAATTAGAGAGGATACTTGTGATTACGTTCGGGTCCACGGGCTAATACTAGCGTCGTGTCGATGTGAATGGCATTAAGCGTGTTATTAAGTGGAGACATATGTTAATGATTATGTAAGGAAGGAGTGGGGAAGTATTTACTGGTTTATCAGTAAACTGAATATATCAAGGAAAAGATAACGAGTTATCTTTTACACCCATTAGTTCTAACTTATTCTCTTAATCATATAAACCTTTTTTTTCCCACTTGTTGTGGGTGGTGGCAGCATATTAGCCAGAATTGTGGAGCCCTCTTGACTTAACAACGTCAAAGCAATAAAGCTACAAAGGGGGCACTACATAATGGTGACAGCGGTTTAGGATCCATTTCATGGGTTCCCTTACCCACGTGCCCATAAAGACATAGATAAAGACAGTAGTGATGGCCTGGAACATGCCGCGAGACAGTAGTGATGGCCTGGCATATGCCGCGGCCGGGAAATGCAAGGGTGTTGCATGGAACACGCACGCCTAAGACCCGCTGTTGACAATGAAGGTGAAGTGGGTAGTGAAGGTAGGGTGGATGTAGGTGATGTGACATGTGTGTGGATGTTGAGTGGATGTGGATGGATGATGAGGGTATTGTTGTTTTGTTAAAAGTATGCATGCGGATAATGATGTCGAGTGGATGTGGATGGATGATGAATGTGTGGATAGGGGGCTTGTAATCCACACTTAACACATGTAAAAGGTACGGTAAGGTTAGGTTGCCGTACCCTACGGTTAGGTTAGGGTAACAGTATAAAGTAACGTAAAGCATGTCATGTAAAAGGTACGGTAAGGTTAGGTTGCCATACCTTGCGGTAAGGTTAGGGTTGTTAGGTTAGGGTAACAGCTGGTATAAAGTAACAAGGAATTTAACGTAAAGATAACACTAATGTAGGACAAGACGCCCCGACAAGTAAGCAACTTTTGCGGGTTGTCGTGGCAGTAATGGCCACCCAAAAAGCAGAAGGGGTAGTAATGGAGGAATAACTTGAAGAACCAACTTGATCCTAGAGAGAGGAGGCCAGTGAAGAGATACGTGATTATTATAATGACAGAAGTGTTAATCTCTAGTGAGAAAGAGATTAATTTTCACCACTTTCTCTAGTGAGAGAGAGAAAGAGATTTTGATGAAGGTCCCCTAGAAAAATTTGTGAAGGTTAGAAATTCTTGCTTTAGAGGGTGTACACAGATTGCACTAAACACTAAACCCGCAAAGGATGTCGTTAGACCCGAGGATGTGCTTGGCTCTGTGCTTCGCTCGATGGGTGATAGACGCAGAAGTATGTATGCCTCGCAAAGGAGGCGAGCCTTATCCAAAGTTACTGAGGGTATTGAGTAAATCCGGTCGTGATTTCTCCCTACGCACCTACGCCTAGGATTAGTGGGGTAAAAGAAAATAACCATTACAGACTAGAGGGATGAGTCCAGTCGCGACTCTATAGGGCTTCGGCCTTGACAAATAAGAGAGGAAGTGAGAAGGTTCTCATTTCAAGGGAGTGAAGTCATTACACTAGTTATGTATTCCCCAAACTGGTTGAATCTGCTCTTGGTGGGGGGAGGTGAAAAAGTTAAGAATGCCTTACTATTCGATTATTGTGTTTTTGTAAAGTTCATTGGAAGAATTGTACTGTCCAGCTTAAGCATATACTGTTGGTGGGTGGTTAGAAAACCCTAAGTGAATGTAAAAGTCATGATTTAGTGTTGTGTGTGTTTTTTTTTTTTTAAATACTTAAATTAGATATCTGGTAGGATGCGTGATGAAGAACTGAGGAACAAGGAAACTTTTTTTGGGGGGGGGGGAAGAAGCCATGTAACGCGGAAAAATGGGTTAAATACTTTTGACCCATGACTGGCGAAGAGTTTACGTTGAATGGGAGGGGGTAAAGTAATATATAAAAATCGAGTAACAAAGTGAGTAATTTTCCTCCACTCCTCAGTTTTGAATCACTATATGAAAATATACTGTGATACATTTTACATCGGCGATAGCTGGCCGGCCACGTAGGCTGGCGGAGGTGAAGAGTAAGGGAGACGCCATATTAGTTTAGTACCAGTCAACAAGTCAACGTGTCGAGTTGGACACGGGAGGTGTGGTTCTCACCCTTGGTAAAGGTATGTTAAGGCACAAAGTGTTGGTAGAGATGTAGATGTGATTCATTGATTACCTGTGTTAACGTGAGAACTAATTGAAGGTGTTATTCATAGGGTCCCAAGGTAGCTGTGGACAGCTGTGGAGGAGACAGCTGGATGAGCTGGGGAAGAACACCTGTGAACGTTTTTTGAGTGAACACCAAGATTACAGCTAAGGATTAGTCTGATAGCTGGGATGAGTGGACATGTGATTCTTGACTCAACAACTTTCAGTGACGGGAAATGATTTAGAATTAGAGAGGATACTTGTGATTACGTTCGGGTCCACGGGCTAATACTAGCATAGTGTCGATGTGATTAGCATTAAGAGTGTTATTAAGTGGAGACATATGTTAATGATTATGTAAGGAAGGAGTGGGGAAGTATTTACTGGTTTATCAGTAAACTGAATATATCAAGGAAAAGATAAAGAGTTATCTTTTACACCCATCAGCTCTAACTTATTCTCTTAATCTCATAAACCTTTTTTTTCCCACTTATTGTGGGTGGTGGCAGCATATTAGCCAGAATTGTGGAGCACTCTTGACTTAACGTCAAAGCAATAAAGCTACAAAGGGGGCACTACAGAAGGAAGAACAGCTGGATGGTCTGAGCGCCAACTGCCCTGGGCCGGATTCCAACCAGGGCCCGCAAATTGGTACCGATGCGCGCTAGCCACTACCGTACATAACAGTATAGTCGCCAACTGCAATAACGTCGCCAGGCGCCATATATTACGAATTATAGCATCACTACTGATTTCTATGTGCCACTGAAGATGATGCACAGTAGTTTGTATCATGACTGTATAATCTACCGTTTCAGTGTTGTTTTATGCTTTGTATCTGCAAGTATATACGGTTTTAAATTTCAAATTTCATACTCGTTTTTTTTCGGGCGACGACGACGGCGGGAGGACACTCAGAACATAAACACTAGATGGCGACCTTAGTGTAGCCCGTTAACAACGTCGCCATTCGGTTTTATTTTTGTAATTTGTTCATTTATAGCCATAATATGACACAGATAAAGACACAAAATGACACAGACTCTCCAGATAGCACCTTCTAACTTTCCTGAAATCATGGATGTAAAAATGTAAGTATTAACGTCACCAGACGTCTGTAAATAAAAAAGAAAAATTGTCCTGGCGACTTTAGTGTTATCTACGGTACATCATGGAGGCGATCATATTTGGATGGAATGTAAATCGGCAAGCAAAAAATGTACTAACTGCGGAGAAACCTCACCGCACCCTTGTGAACCGATGCCATGAAAAAATTTAAATTAGAGCGGCAAAGATTAAAGAAAGGAAAGAGCGGATCAACCAAACTAACAGCCAATCAGCAACATTTCTGAAATTCCCATCACAAAGCACGTTATGTAACCCACTAAATGTAAACCTTAATAAAAATACAGGATCCGCAACACTAACTTGTAAACTACACGCCCACCCGCAACACTGCGGTACCACATTAGCTAGTGGACAAGGATACTAAACAGGTCATATCTATACAAACATTGCTTATATTCACTAAAAAATGTCTATGGTACCCAAATTACAATGGAAATTACGTTCTGGGTCTCAAGGGGTTAATACGGAGGCCAACAAACTCCTGAATATCAACAACCTGCCACAAGATCCGCCATCCAAGAATACTCTAACTCTTAAGAACATAAGAACATAAGAAAATAAGGAAGCTACAAGAGGCCGTGAGACCTACCGGAGGTAGTTCCTGTTACTTAACACTACCTACATTCGCCTTTCATCCCCATCATGAATTTATCTAACCTCCTTTTAAAACTTCCTATTCCTCAGGACTCCGCACTAACTACCTGTCTACTGAGTCCATTCCAATCCTTTACCACCCTATTTGTGAACCAGTTTTCCCCTATTTCTTTTTTAAATCTACGCTTTTCCAGCTTAAATCCGTTGCTTCTTGTTCTAACCTGGTTACTAGCCGTAAGAACTTTTCCTACCTCTCCTTGCAAGTAGTAACACAAATGTAAATGAACCTATAGAAGAATATGACAGAGGAGAGATAGGAGACTGAGGAGGAAACGTCCCCATTAGAGATGATAAAAGACACACACTTAGGCTTGAAATAATGACCAAAAAAGAGTGCAGGATGGCCGAGAGAAAGTATCAGCTTGAGGCAAATAGTACAGAGTATTGAGGGAGGTCAGTATAAGTGGGAGCACACTAACGCTACCTTTTATAAGGCGGTACATAATTTTGAAAGCCATAAAAGAAAGCCAAATAAATTTTTAAAGCTGTTGGAGAGTAGTTGCAGATCAAATGTTCAAGAAAATAAGATATGGCCTTATTTAAAGCCAAAACACCATCCCCTATCTGAGGAAAGAAAACAACTACTACCTGTCAGTAATTTCACAGCCACCCACACAGTTATCTTCTTGGCTTACACAAACTTTTTTTCTGGTAATCATGCATGATACTCTTAAAATCATTCAACAAACCATAACACTGGTAACCATATAAACAAAGCTTCACCAATAATTACACCCAAATAGACCCTGACATGATAGTGTGGAGCTCCCTTTATCCGGCATATTAAGAAAGGTACAGTTAGTTCATCATGAAATAGGGAGAAAAAATATAAATAAAAAGTATAATAATACAATTTAAAATTCATGTACGTAAAGACTTACATATATGATACCTGATCATGCTGTCCCTTGAGTCCACTGGGTTCTTTGGTGGACCGCTTCCCACTCCAAACAGTCCTGTTTGGATTGTGTCCTCTTGCACCTCGTCAATCCGGTGGTGCCTCCTTCACCTCCCTTATGTCTCCCCTCGGCCATCAAAGTCCCCTCCTCACACACATTGACAGCCGCATTCTTGATGGTGATGCCGCAATAGGTCTCACAACTTTCTTGAGCGCCACTTGATGGAGGTAACAGCCTTGATCCTGAACACCTTTCTTACAGCTGTGTCGTCTGCTGAAACGTGGTGTCTGGCTGGCTGTAATGTGGTGCTGCTAAGGCTGGTTGTTTGTCTGTGTGTGACACACCAGCACAGCCAAGCAGTTTGAAGGCTACAGCAATATTAGCTATCACTATGCTAGGTTTTGATCTGCCACTTGTTCCACTTGTGTGCTTGCAGGAAGGGTTAAGCCCCGTCCACACTGTGCCTCATGCAGAGATGCACGAGGCAGGTGGATGTGTTGAATGCCAGAGGTGGGCATTCCGCAATTTTAGTCCGCAATTCCGCAACTTGCGGAATGGTAATTCGGTTGCGGAATTGCGCAATTACAGATGCCTGAAAAAATTGCGGAATTGCGAATTGCGGACCGCCAAAATTTTAAAACGCAATCGCAATAACTTGCGGAATGGGTAATTCGGTTGCGGAATTGCGCAATTACGGATGCCTGAAAAAAATGCGGAATTGCGGGTTGCGGACCGCCAAAATTTTGAAACGCAATCGCAATAATTGTGACGATCACCACCTTCAAAATGACAAGTGCCCGCGTGAACATAAGTTCCAACCAAATATGGTGGAGACGACACTGCCAACTGCCAATGAGCCGTGTTCTTGTCGTCCAAGCACCGTCTTGGATTACGAAGACCACTCCAATAACACTTGCTGAAATGTGTGTTATACTGCTTTGTGATATTGTTTGCAATGTTTTGGACTGATTATTATTTCGGCCCCTACCAAGCTTGTTGTGTTTTTGTCGCAGAAACCAATCAGTTTTCAATTGCGAGAAAAAACGGTCTTCGTACCAAGACCAAGCAAGCATCGTCCAAGCATCGCTAGCTACTGTTGTAGCTAGTGTAGCACAGTCACTCACTCAGTCACTGCGTTCTGGGACTTGGGATTGAGAGCGTGTACGCTCACTACGCTGGTCGTGTGTGTGATTACTGATTTATCCTACATATACTGTTGTTGTGTTAGTGAAGTACTAGGATTGCACAAATTAGACAATAGACACTGGTTACTGGCAGTGGTTAGTGGTTAGTAACCACTAACCAGCGTCTATTGTGGTTAATAAACGGGTTTATTAACTTATATATAGGACAACAATAGGCTTAATAAACGGCGTTTAGTAAATAAACGGCAATTTTTGCTTCTGTCTAATTTGTAATTTCAGTAATTTCAAATTTGTCTTATATTTTGCAGATTTTGCTAATTAGCGTTTAGTAAATGCTAATTATATGAGCACGATCTGCAAAATATAAGACAAATTTGAAATGACTGAAATTACAAATTAGATAGAAGCAAAAATGCCGTTTATTTACTAAACGCCGTTTATTAAGTATTTTTGCTTTTGAAAATTAGCAAATTTAACCAGAATGGACAAGTTTTTGTCGCCATCTTCGTCGCCTAGGAGTAGGAGTATGAGTACACTGTATACTGATAGTGTTAGAAGTGGGGATTGTGTCAGAAGTGACTTGCAGGCTCAGGATGATCTCCCCAGCACTCAGCCCCTCAGCCAGAGCACTGAGCGTGAGAGCAGGTAGGGCCAGGAAACAGGTGGAGAGAAGCTTCCACTAACTTGAGTCACTTGGACAAGTAAGTTATTCCTTATCTACTGAGTATTTAGTAAATTTAATTTGGTCAATTTATAGTTTCACCCAACCAACGATTTTCTGATGCGCCTTATTATATACATAAGGCGCATCAGAAAATCGTTGGTTGGGTGAAACTATAAATTATCCTTTAATTTACTAGTTAAAAGTTAAAACATAGAAAAATTGTTATAAAGGCTGAATAAAAGGCGATATATATCCAATATATATTTGATTATTTGTGAACACAGTCATCACAGAGAGCGGCCTGCGCGGCGATTTATTTAGTTAACGCTCATTTTTGCAAGGTACTACTGCATTTATCAGAAAACGAAATATATCAATGGAAAGCTAATACAATTCTGCTTCTATTGATATCTTCCATGTAATATGTTGTCCCACAAAGTTTTACGTGACGATGCGTTTAAGTGAATTTCAAGTTCATGCATATTTCTTCAGAGTCTCATGATGGCCTTTATTTAATGTGTTTTACTGTGTTTTATGTGATAATCTTATAGAACAAACATTTCCGAAGATAACAGTATATCCTTTATACATGTATAACATGATATACTGCGGGGTCATGCCTTGAGAACTTCCCCGGGTCTTGGGTAAACGAAGAGGCCCTGGCGCTAAGATGGCGCCCAGTAGCGTTTAACATAGGGCCTATGAATGACATTACCCTCTTTCATATAGATACCCTAGTCACCTAGTTATTACTAGACAGTAGACTGTGAAGTGTAAAAGTAAAGAAAAACACTAAAAGAGACAAAGACTTAATTGTGAATGACAAGTAACAAGTATAGACAGAAACAATAGGAATACAGAAGTATTAAAAATAAACACTAATAAAAAGTCTTGAGACATTTTTTGTTTTAATTGTAGGTGTTTAAGGGTCTATAGACTTTTTTTGTTTTAATTGTAGGTGTTTTGTTTTAATTGTAGGTGTCAAAATTAGTTTGCGGAATTGCGGAATTGCGATTGCGAAAAGGCCTATCTGAAAAAAATTGCGGAATTGCGATTGCGGACTGGTGCAGGTCGGAATTGCGGAATGGCGATTGCGGAATTGGAAAAAAAATTGCGATGCCCACCTCTGTTGAATGCACACCCGAGTGTCCAGACTGTGTGCCTCACCGCCATGGCTGGGGAGGCGACGCTCCGTCACAGATTTGATGTTCATTGGAATTTTTGACTACCTACTTATTTTTGCATTGAGACGTGTCATATACCATTAGAATCGGAAAAGTGTGCTGATTCCCAGACAGTAAATAAAAATTCAATGGGAAATATTCCGCAGAAGTTAGCGGCGCCAACCATCCGGGCAATCGCTCACCATCAAATTAGCTTTTTATAACCTAAATAGCTCAAAAAACCTAACCCAAAACTACCCTAAGCCTAACATACCTAAACCAAACCTTAACATAACCTAAATCTAACCTAACCAAAACTAAACGTAAATTAAAGCTCAACCTAAAGCTAACCTAAACTCAGCAATTATTATATAAAAATATGTGTTATATTTTTGGTTTCCGGAAGTGAATTACTGCACAATATACTGAGCAGAAAATAATAGAGAAAAAGTAAGCTGTAAGGCCTGTAAGATTATTAGCGTACTGGTTATATATTTATGTGTTAATCTATACTAAGACAGGATGTCCGAGTGTCTGAGTGTCACCTAGCGGATGCTGAGTGCTGACACCTTTTGATGAGGTTATGTTGACGAAGTATCACGCCATGGCCCATAAGAATGACGTGGACAGTCAACCCGGTGTCTTGATGCAACACGTAGACACACCTCGCCCCTGGCTCCGGACTGCACGCACAAGTTGTGTGTGTGTCATCTCAGCGCTCTGCCCAAGGATGATGACGTGGATAGCCTGATCTTGGGAACCACGACGTAAACACCTTCACTCAACGGCTCACCGGAACAACAGCTTCTGGGAGGTATACCTTGTGGTTAAGGTTAGGTTAGGTTAGGTTAGGTATACTTTGTGGTTAAGGTTAGGTTAGGTTAGGTTAGGCATACTTGTCGGTACATAGCAGCCCTGCAATGGTACATATAAGCCAAGGCATTGGTACAAAGCAGCCGGTACATATCAGCCGACGGTACATAGCAGCTAGGAAGCGTCTATAACTGTGTAAGTCCAGCCCGGTGTAGCGATCTCACCAGCTACCCTTGGCCCGAGTAGCTACACCTCACAAATACGCACTGAAACACTGCTCTCTGGGTGAATATTTGTTTGACAATGTATACCAATTGTAATCCTGGGTAAAACATGGTGGAAACATTGAATGTAGAATAGTAATTAAAGTAGAATATAGAACTTTTCAAGCGAATGTGCCTTTGCCTCGAACACTACCCTACCCTTATACTGAAACACTGCTCCCTGGGTGAATAGTTGTTTGACGATATAGTACACGTATACCAATTCTGATCTTGGGTGAAACGTATATATTGTCAAGCAACTCTTCACCCAGGGAGCAGTGTTTCAGTATAATGGTAGGGTGCGTAGTGTTCGAGGCAAGGGCACATCCGCTTGAAATGTTCTATGTTCTACTTTGATTACTACTATATACATTCAATGTTTCCACTACGTTTTACCCAAAATCAGAATTGGTATACATTGTCAAACAACTATTCACCCAGGGAGCAGTGTTTCAGTGCGTATTTGTGAGGTGTAGCTACTCGGGCCAAGGGTAGCTGGTGAGATCGCTACACCGGCAGTCAGACAGTCACCAGGGCCAGAAGCCACAAAACACTTAAAGACCTTTTTTTGGTCGTTAGTCCAACGACGGAACCCACAGCGCGGAAAATTCGTCGATTTCGTCGTTAACGTGCACACTGGCCAACGACTGCTCAAGACCGGTATTAGCAGAGGTCGGAAGTCTCCAGACATGCTCATTATTGCTTGGTATGCTATGAAATATTTTTTTTATAGGTGAATGTAGACATATGATTGCATTTGGATGGATATTATTCATATATATGAGTAAAGAGATGAAATACAAGCAAGGGACTCATCTACGTCTGGCAGCGTGGCCTTCGGCAGCAGCAGCAGCAGCAGCAGGATGAAGCCCGTGAGGTGGATATCAACACCAACTTACTTCACGAAGGGAGATAGATGTCTTTGGTAATATTTAGTAGGGGAGCGAGAACCCCTCGAGGAATCCTATGATCCCTGGTGATATCCTATGGCGCTATCACAGGCGTGGGAGCTGACTGTCTTCTTCAGGAAAACACAGGTGAGGCGATAACTGCGGGTTTTTACTCAAAACTGTTGAGTGTGGTGGCTGGAGCCGCTGTGGTATAACGAGGCGTCCAGTAGGATAATGCGTCTACCTTCCAATCTGCGCATGCGCCAGAGGACTGTGCTCTCGTGTCGAGCGATGCCATAGCAGCGCGCCTAACCTAACCTAACCTAACCTAACTTAAAGTTTTTCTAACCTTACCTAACCTAGCGGTCTGCCGAAAAAGGAGAGAGCCTGGAGAATATGCCTCCGGCCATGGGGTGAGGCACGACCTGGGAAGCTCTTACCTCTCCACGCGGCAGGATGGATGAAATGAAAAGGAAACATCGTACATCTAGCGCGCTGCTATGGCATCGCTCGACACGAGAGCACAGTCCTCTGGCGCATGCGCAGATTGGAAGGTAGACGCATTATCCTACTGGACGCCTCGTTATACCACACCTCCAGCCCGCAGGGTTCAAGCCACAAAGTTATACACTATATGTGTAGTTATATACTTTGTAGAGCTATACACTAGTCATACACTTTGTGGAAGAAATTTATCAGTAATTTGATATAATCATATAAATACATTTCTATAGTGTTACGAACGCGCTCCTGAGAACTCTAGCTCAATCTCGAGGACGCAGTGTGTTTGGGCGGGAACACAGAGGAGATAGCAGTGACGCCGATATATATGACGATATCACTGCTATCTCCGATAGATATGACGGAGATAGCAGTGACGAGATAAGGAAGACTAAGGAAGAATAAGGAAGGTTTCTGAGAACGACCAGGAAGGAGGTTTAGGTGACTATGGGAACTTGTAGGACGCATAACAGTGACTGCAATAATAGTGAAGGAACAAATTTCAATATCACTTTTGGCTTACAGAATAGTATAAAAGAAAAGTACAGACTGGAAAGGTGAGTGTCTAAATGGCCCTTAACTTATGGACTTAATTTTCACTGGAAACTGAAGTCTCTTGAAATCAAATGGCATGTCTGATGGGATGATTGGAATCTTGGAAATGAACACCACTTCTCCCTTTCCTTGTCCAGTGATGATCATGGCCTCCAACAGATGAGGAAGCATCTTCTTGACAATTAATCTTGTTCCATTGCAGAGCTTTGGAGGATCCAGATTTCTCATCAGCATGATTGGAACACCCTCTTTGAGAGAGTCTGTGGGGAGGAGTTCCTGGAGGTTCCAATGAGTTCAAGAACTCTGTAGGATAATGCACAGCCTGATCTTCCTCTATTACAGTGTCAATGGAGTAGTAGCTCCTGGCCTCTCCAGGGATCAGCTGCAGTAGGTCCCAATTGATTGTGTTGACAGTTTCATTCCTTGGTGCCAAGATTGCCCTTTCACACAACCACTTTGGATCCTTGTAGTGATGAACCAAATTTCCATAAACTTGATCTTGCAGTTCCTTCATGTAAAGACCAAAGTTCCACAGCCATCGGGAAGAGCAATTTTTCCATCAGCATCTCTTCTTATGATTCCATTTCCAAGCTGCAAAAGCTGTGCAGCAAATCTTCCAGCATTCATGTCTCCATGCAGTCTCACTCTCATGTTTGTTTTCAATGACAGCCTCTGAACATGTTTCCAGAGGTAGGAATTCTTCAAACATGCATTCAGCTCATCAGCAGCAGTTCCCCTGGTCACAATTGGCAAGGTCTGGCGAAAATCACCTGCAAGAAGTAGAGTTACTCCTTCCCAAAAGCTTAGCATTTTTCATGATGTCTTGAAGAGTGTTGTCCAAAGCTGCAAATGCTCCTTTGTGAGACATGGTGCATTCATCCCAGACAATCAGTTGGCACTTTTCCAGAACTTTTGCAACATTGCTACCTCTCTTGATGTTGCAGATTGGATTCTCATTGTGGTTCAGGTTCAGTGGCAGTTTGAATGTTGAATGAGCTGTCCTGCCTCCAGGAAGAAGAGTTGCTGCAATCCCAGATGATGCAACAGCCAATGCAATCTTCTTCTGTAGTCGAATTTTTGCAAGCAGCAGACTGATGACAAATGTCTTAATTAATTTGTTTTTCACAATTCTCGCTAATACTAAAAAAAAAAAAAAAAAAAGTGATCGGATCATCCCCAAAGTGGCCTTAAAACCTTCCACTGGTCGACCTGGTTCCAAAACTGTGCCATATGATGGGATTGCGCCACTGGGGGCGGAACCTATAGCGGACACACACACAGACACACACACGCACACACTTTCGATTATATTATTATAGATAGAAGGAGGGTCTTTCATTTTTTTCTCTCCTTCCCTTTTATCCTTCTTGTAATCCTTGGATTGTAAATTTTGTATAATATCTAAGAGACTAGTTCTAATGTCTTCTACAGAAGGATAATCCTTTTTTGACTTCAATTGAACTTGATCTAGTTAGGTTAGGCAATTTATCTACTAAGAAAGTGGACAGCAACCAGCTAGATTCTTCTAAATTACAACCTGCATTTTCTGCTCTCTTCAAGTTACTCTCTAACTCTGCTCTAAATTCAGACAGAGATTGAAAATTATGAGAGGGTACTTTGATATTAATCAATTTTCTTGCAACTCTTCTTCAACTTTTTATCTCTGTTCTCGTAGGTTTTCTTCAGTAAATCTACCGCACACTGATAGCTAGCGGTTTCTGAAGGAAATCCTGAAATGAGCTTGCCAGCATCACCCTTTATCTGACCTTTTAGGTAATTCAATTTATCCACTGCAGTCAACTCTGATCTAACATGGATATTACTTTCGAACTGGTCCCAAAAGGAATCCCACTCCGCTATATCACCTTCAAACTCAGGCAGCTGAATAATGGGTAATTTGATTCTCTTAAGGCTCAAGTTCTTAGGCTTATTTTCTTCTATCACATCATCGATCTTAAGGATGGTATTTTGTAAGCTATCTTCAAAATCAGCCTGATTACAGATTAATGCTTCCACTTTATCACCTTCCGCCTCAATTACTAGAGTATCATATAGATTTGATATGATACTTATCTTTTTCTCTAACTGTGCTTACCACACTTTAAGTTGGTGAAATTCCACATGATCCACCAGAGCTACATCAATTTGACCCAGTAACTTATTGCAGTGCCCTTTATGGCCTGCAAATTTTTTTACTGTGGCCATAATGCCACCAATCTAATGAATAAATATGGAGACAGACAAAAATTTAATTTATGGAATACAAATTGCTAAATAGTTAACTTGGAAGTTGAATTATGAGTAACTTGTTAGTTATGAATTTAAATTTAAGCCAAAAAAATTAAAATATTGACTGTAAACTAACAAGTTAGTAGTACCCAGAGTTAATACTGAAATTCTTGTAATGGCTGCTGGGTTTGTGTCCAAATGCTATGATGATGCCTTATGGCTTTGGACACTGTTCCAAATATGTTGTCTGCCTTCAAAGGTTGGATGTATCCCTTCCATGATCCGCAGATCCATCGGGAAGGTTTTTCCGCCCAACAAAATGATGTGGCCTTTGAGCTCACGCTGCAATTTCCTATTTATGGCCCTTGAGATCTTTTTGTAGCGCTCGGCTTCGACAAAGTGAGGATGGTTATGGAGGTAAATTCTTGGTTCTATTGTGCACAAGACACAAGTATTCCCTTTTCTGAAAAAGCCCGATGGATGGCCATCATATCCTCAAATAAACCATCCACACTAGTGTCCTCCTTGATGTCGTTACCCCCTATCAGGATGATAGCCAGATCGCAAAGTAGGGGGTTAAGGGCTTGTTTGAATTCTGAATATTCAAAAAAATTATGGGCCCCTTTGCCTTCCTTCCTAAATATGTCCTGTGCCTCCCGGAAACGGCCGCTTTTAGGCCGGGGTAATCACAAGTGACAAGGAATGGCCAAAAAAAGCTACGTGATTTTTGGGATATTAGCCCCGCCGCCATGTGTTTTAAAGGGGTTTTTATCCGGGTTTGAAGGGCAAATTTTTTTTTTAGTTGTGGGAAAAAAAATTGATGGATACTTGAATGGTTACACTCCTAAATCTATAATAATATAAGCGAAAGTGTGTGTGTGTGTGTGTGTGTGTGTGTGTGTGTGTGTGTGTGTGTGTGTGTGTGTGTGTGTGTGTGTGTGTGTGTGTGTGTGTCCGCGATAGGTGCCGCCCCCTGTGCCCCAATCCCATCATATGGCACAGTTTTGGAACCAGCTCGACCAGGGGCAACTTTTAAGCCCACTTATGAGATGACCCGATCACTTTTTTTCTTCTTTTTTTTAGCAGCCTATTAGCGAGAATTGTGAGAAACAAATGTGGGTTGCGAGAATTGAGGAAACCTTGATGTAGGGTGATGGGTAAAGGGTGAGTGAATGGGTGGGGTGATGGTAATGGTGTGGTGATGGGTAGTGGGTGTGGGTATGGGTGAGTGAATGGGTGGGGGGTGATGGGTGAGGGAATAGGTGGGAGGTGATGGGTAATGGGTGAGTGAATGGGTGTGTGGTGATGGGTAATGGGTGAGTGAATGGGTGGGGGGTGATGGGTAATGGGTGAGTGAATGGGTGGGGGGTGATGGATAAGGCGTTAATACATACATTTCTACATCCATGATTTCAGGAAAGTTAGAAGGGGCTATCTGGAGAGTCTGTGTTTGGTGGGCCGAAGGCCCACCAAACACACTCTCCAGAAAGCTGTGTTTGGTGGGCCGGAGGCCCACCAAACACAGGTGGTGGGCCGAAGGCCCACCAATAGCCCTCCGCAGGAGCTAGCCAAAAAGTCCGCCCGGAGGGCGGCTTTGCGGCTAGTATAAATTAAAACACTGGTGCTTGAATTAAACTCACAACTGAAAAAGAGAATTAAATTAAGGGACAACTAGAAATTAACAAACTACCACTAAAAATATTTACCTGGTGGTAGTGGCTGTCCAAATAATGTCACCAAGCTAAACCTTATTATTGAGATCTCAATAAGCTAGGAGAACTGTAGTGGGTTAACCGACAGACCTCCTGCAAAAGCTTGTACTTAGCTGGTGACGTCTTAGATATTGATGATTGTAGACAATATTGCAGGCGGACGAAACCTTCTCGATGTTACAAGCAGATTCATGGACCTAGATATTTGGGTTTAGTAACCCATGCTCTCTATGAATACTATTTACAATATTTACACGAGAACACACGAGGTGTCTCTAAATGTGTATAAGGAGCAAAGGGCGATGACTTCTCGCCTCGGTGGTGTGTGACTAAAAGAGAGCGAGTCAGCTGTGTTCCCCTGGACGTCGCTTTCGCTCCAAAGATATACGAGCCCAAATTAATTTCCCAATAAATTTATATTACTCCTATGTTTACTACTATTTAATTTTAGTAATATTCTTAATTATTTCTGGAGAAATTTATAATTTCCGACAGCCCTGATAGAATAGAGGTACAAGTGAATATGCAGACATATACTTGATCGGGGGGAGAGTTATCTCCTGATGTTATAATATCCCCAGTATAGTCCTCACCATTGACCTCAATTGGTTTTAGGATCTCTCTATCAGCGGGAAGTTCAGGGGGACCTAGATAGAAGACTAGTCTACCTTCAGATCTATTAAATTTAATGAAAGATTTGAGGTAATATTTGGCTGCCTGTCTACCATGATGTATCCAAAATTTACACCTAGCCATTCCGCCATGTAATGAGTTCCTATGATATTCTTCCACCAACAATTTAGTAAGATGATGGCGTTTGGGAAATTAGTATGGGATGGCAGGTGGTATTTGGAAGATCAGCTTTTAAATTTCGTCCTCGACACCTAATTATGCCCTCCTGATCTAGGTACAGACCTAATAATTTGGTCAATTTGTTCCTATGGGGGCTGGCTGAGGCCAAGAGCTGATATTCCTCAGGAAATACCTGCTTATGTATTGTTCTGATCCAAAACTTCAAAGGGTCAGAGCTATCCCTTTTAATGGATTTGAAGACTAAATTAGTAGTCTTAATTAGTTTGCTCAGTAAGGAAAACCTTTCTATGTCTATCACAGGATCTGGGATCAATTCAGGTTCCCTTATTATATCTTCAGATATGTCTGGCTGAGTGGAAACCTGATTATTATTATTATTACACTCTTTCAGCCAGGTAGGGCCTTTAAACCATAATCTTGTGTTCAATTTGAGGGTAGTATTTCCTCGCGACACATTATTATTAGAATTTTCATTAGTGGCAATATATTCATTATGAACTGGAATATCACTTTCCTCTACTACCTCACTAATTGGTGTGGGCAAGAAAGTGGTTCCAATTTTGGTAATTAATAAGGGTTGTGCACGACAAGGAATACTCTCCTCTTGTTCGGCTTGGTGAGTATGTGGGATGGGTCCCATTATTACCTTACCACTGGTCAACATTGAGACGTTATGTCTTTTGATGACCTTCCTTAGGTAATAACGCCCAAAATAATCAGCGCCTATTATTAATTGGAAGGGACCATCAACGTCCTCGAAGGTATTACTAACTAGTTTAACACCATTATCCCTCAGCATTTCAGCTGTGTCTTTTAGTCCCTTAACAGTTAAACTAATACCAATATTATTAATTACCACAGCAGCTACCCTACATTTATATCTTCCTAATTGGACTAAGGGTTGAACTATGTCAATGGTTTGAGCCTCTGTATTGGCAAGAAAACCTGATATGGCTATGTTCACTTTATTAATTATGGGTAGTTGTAATAATTCAACTATCTTCCTACTTATGAAGGATCTTTGTGCCCCACTGTCAAACATCGTCTTTACATTGACTGAGCTTCCATTGTGGCTCACCTTCAATTCGGCAGTAGGAACAGCTGCTGAACTACTCTTATTAGTGACTGCCATTTTAACTACTGTAGGGTCTGAGTTATTATCCCTGTTAGGACAAAGAGCGATGTTATGAACAGATTGTTTACATTTCCTACAAGTTCTTAATGTAATCGTCCAGACCCATTTTTTTGGGTTTAATTATGTTGAATGTACATCCAAAACACCTAATCCAACAAAAAATATTGATTTCCAGGCCTTATTTCCGTAAAAACACGACATTTGTAAAAAGCGCGCGAAAAAAAAATCTTCCCTCCAACAGGGTTACGAATGTTATTGATGACGTCAGAGGAGGAACGCTCCAATGTAAACATCTGTCTGACACCTGTCGGCAAATGTTATGATGAGCGATTGTACTTCCGTGTCAGACAGTGAATCTGTCGCTGTGACAGATCTAGAGTATGATGCTCAATCTGAGACCAAAATAAATGACGCTGGTCGGGGTATACAATGAGGAAAACAAACCTCAGACCAGAATACGAGGCGGACGAAACAGATGTTAGCGGGCAACAACAACCCCTTACACAAAACAACTCCCTTACACCACACAACCCTTACACAACAACCTTACACACAACACCCCTTACACACAACAACCCCTTTACACACAACCCTTACACACAACACCGCATTATAAAAAACGCCTTACAAAAACAACCCCTCAACACGGTGTACGAATGTTGTGCGCGGGAGGAACGCCTACCAATGTAACTTTTAGGGATGTGAAATGTTATGTATTAGGGTTTACTGTAGTTCAGTAGTGAATCTTTGGGTTACAGTCTAGGTATGTGTAACTCTTAGGTATAATGACGTAGGTTCGTAACAATTAGGAAACAAACATGAGTTGGGAATACTAGGGGGTTATAAGGATGTTAGCGGAACAACACCCTTTAGGTATAGTAACCCCTTAGTAACCCTTCACACATAGCCTTAGAGACACAACCCTTACAGAGACAACCCCTAGCTAGAACAGTTAGTAATTTAGGGGTTATATGCGAGGGGATGGTACCCTTTAGGACAATCTTATGTTAACTAGTTTATAGTTATAGTGACAATTATAGTATAACTTTGTTAGGGGTTTATGGGTAGGGCTTAGGGTTACCGAACTTTTACGGTATATGACCCTTACGTAAAAACCCCTTAGGGGTTCATATAGTTACGGATAAACTTTAAACGCTATAGTGAGGAGCATAACTTAGGGGTTACAGAGGAATGTACAACTTAGCCCCTTATACAGATTCGTTACAACTATAGTAGCTTACGAACAACCTTTTAGAGAGTATAGATCTTACTTACATATAATCTTTACAGCTATAACCCCTTAGAACATAAAACTTATACACTAACACCTTACATACATATATACCCTTAAACAACAATTACACAAAACCTTACACTATAACAACCTTACACCAACGACCTCCCTTACATATGGATCATACCCTACGCCCAAGCGCTTACACACAACAACCCCCTTACACACAACAACCCCTTACACACAACAAACCCCTTACACACAACAAACCCTTACACACAAAAACCCCTTACACACAACAACCCCTTACACACAACAACCCCTTCACAACAACAACCCCCTTACACACAACAACCCCTTACACACAACAACCCCTTACACACAACAACAACCCCCTTCCCACAACAAACAAATTGGTGATAGTGATGGTGGTGACACACAGCAACACAACAGTATCCAGTGAGTGAGTTTGTGTGTGTGTGTGTGTGGTGTGTGTGGTGCAAGTGTTTATTGGATTGATATTCGTAATCCAAGACGGTGCTTGGACGACAAAAACACGGCTCAGCCTACGCGCTGTTGACTTTGCCACTTATTTTACGTGTTTTGGGATTACATAATACAGTACTGTATTTCAAGATGTCAGCTCCATAAATCAAGAGTGTCTCCAGCAGGAAGGAATGAAATTGAAGAGCCTGAGCCTGCAGGTAAATATGAAAGTGCTGGCAAGGATGGATGCAGGTGCGTCCATGCGTGCTATTTGTGCTGAGTTTTATTTCAAATCCAGCACATCCTATGATATCAAGAAAATAAAGAGAAGATTCGTGCCCATGCCCTTACTTTGGAGGATCCAAGCATCTCCAAGACTACCAAGAAGAGGATTAAACAAGTTAAGAACGTCTCCCTGGATGCAGCAGTGTACAAGTGGTACAAGCAGGAACGAGCAGCTGGAGTAAGGGGAGTAAGGGGGAGTAAGGTGGGGTAAGGGGGGGTTGACCTCCAAAACGCCGCTGTAAGGTTGGCCAAGCACTTGAAGGTGACCAATTTCAAGGCTAGTGCTGAGTGGCTCTTCACTTTTCGGAGTTGCCACTGCCTAGCCAACCGAAAAGTGGTGGAAGAGAGTGCTAGTGCTGATCAAGCATCTCCCTTCCGTCAGAAATTGGAGAAAATTATCCAGGAGTCTGGCCTCCTCTCCCAACTCTAGAACGCTGACGAGACGGGGCTTTTTGGGAGGTCTATGCCCGCCAACACCCAGGCATCAAAGCAGGAAAAGCACATTCCAGGGAGAAAATTAACTAAGGATCAGATCTCCATTATGTGCTGTGGAAACGCTGACGTTTCAGCACAGGCTGAAACCCATGGTTGTAGGCAAGGCAAAAAAAACACGGGCACTCAAAAACGTCATGGGTAACCTGCCTGTTACTACAGGGGCAACCTCTCGGCCTGGTTTAACCGTGAACTCACCAGTGAGTGGTTCCACCATTTTTTGTGCCTGCTATTATTAATTTCCAGATAACTGTGCTGGCAATCACAATAGACCTTTCCACGATGACGTCACAAGCCACGCCCCCCGACACCGTGGTAGACAAAACAAACTCGCGCGCATTCCCTTCACCGCCTATACGCCAGAGCATAATGTTCATATTTAGCATGCCCACAGGCTGTGTAGCTGTTGGCTGCACCAACAGACAACGGAAAAGGCTTGCCGTGACCTTTCACAAGTTTCCTGTTGCTTCAGCCAGACGCCAGAAGTGGCTACAAGCTCTAAAGAGTGAAGGTTTTTCGCTGGTTGGCCATGAAAGGATCTGCAGTCAACATTTTCTCACAGGTAAATGACCACTATATATGTATGTATCAGTTGAGAAGTAGACTGTTTTCTTGATGTAGCCATTGAGAAGTGCAATATGCTTTCTGGATGTCTCCAGTGAGAAGTGTTTGTTGTTGAAATTCGTCATGAAATTCGTGTGATATTCTGCCTGGCCGAGAATCTCCAAGATTCTGAGGAAGGCCATGGCCTGGACCGGGTTTTCCCACAGGGTCTTCATGGAGTGTATGTTGTGTTGCTGGCGTGTGTGTTTATTGTGTGCAGTGCAGTCTTCCATAATGTGTTTGATAATGTGAGGTGCTGTGTTGCATCCAGGACAGACATGATCAGTGGACCCATCCAGTCTCAGCTGATAGTTAAGGAGGGCTGGGCGGTGGCTGGGGTGTGGATGTCAGGCCCGTCAGGGGGTCATGCAAACAACAGGGTTGTTCTTAGAATGAATGATGAGAGCGATGGGTGGAAGAATGTTAATGGATGTATCCATTGAGAAGTAGAATGTTTTGGAGAAGATAATTATTTTGATAAAACTTTCAATAATCGCTGCCTCCTTCAGGGTACAAATGGCTCCCAAAAGAGATTGTAGATGTAGTGGTAGAACACTATGGCTCTGAGGAATCAAAATCTAGACAACATCAAGTATCAAGTATACAGTATGTGATGTCAGGAGACGGTATGGAGGTTTATCCTGCTTTGCTCTTTCATCGAGGGAGTTTTTTTTAATTGGCTTTTGTCCCAGGATGGTTTCATCTGTGCCCAATTTACCTCCTATACCATACTAGCATACACTAACGTAAGAGCAAATTATGAAAAGCATTTGAATTATAAAACTGTTCATTGTTTGCAGGCAAGCCGAACTCGGATCCTGCCCATGTCGACTTCATACCCACAAAATTCATCTTCAAACCCAACAGGGATGCTGCTTCCCATAAAATTGATCGCTACGCCAGGCAAAAGAAGTGTCAGTCTGCAGCAGCACAACGTGAACAGCAGCAGAAGGCTATGGCTACACCAGGTATATTTTATAATTCATTAATATATGACAATTATTTGACTTTATTTAGCACCGGTTAATTTATTGCAATTTTTTTATTTACAGGTTTTGCAATAATAAAATGTCTGGATCTAGAACTGAAGTTTTATTAGTAAAATATATACCAATATAGAGTATCAAATTTTCATGTTTAAGTTTTTCTCCACCCATTCACTACCCTATTTATACACCAAAGGAGCAGTTGTCATCATAGTTTATATATGTTACAGTCAGATTGTGAAACTAGTCATTTCGTGAAATGCCTCAGCACAAGTCAATCTGTGAAATGACTTATTAACTTTGTCATGAAATGCCTAAATTATTTAGTCCTTGCATTAAATTACTTTCATATTTAGTCAAGTCATTAGGTTAGGTTAGGATAGTATATATATAACCTATATCCTATCCTAACCTAACCTAACCTAAGACTAGACTAAAAATGACAGTCCTTTCATGCAGACTAAAGATTTTGGGCATTTCAGACAAAGTTAATGTCATTTCACAAACAGATGCTTAGGCATTTCACGAAATGACTAGTTTCACAATCTGAATGTAACATATACATCAATAAAATCATACTCCAACAATGCTGCTTCCTTTAATTTCATGTTGTCTTAGTAGTATTTCTTTGAATAGATAATGTTCCTGAAACTGTTGTAGTCTTATACTTAAATACTCGCAGAACTCTGTGTCCTTGAGTATACGTTGTACTTTCATCCCGTGTGGTGTCCATACAACAAAGTCGCAAAACTGGACATTGCACACACTAATTTGGTGCTGAACTTGGCAGTAGAATGAATGTGATTTTTTTAGACATCCATCCTTATCTAGAAGAAACTTTTTATCAGATAGGGGGACTGAGTGGTCTGGTGGTAAATGTCTGTATTTATATGGGCATTTTATTTCAAGTGTACCCTTGCCATGGCACTCACATGTTCTAATACCATCAGGAGAGGCACCTATGAATGGCTTATTAGAGGGCACAACCAACCCTACACTTGTGCAGTTAAAAACCTGATGCACCTGAGACTGACTGTCAATGTATGCGTCCCTTGCTAATGCCTCACACTCCAAACCCCATCTGCAAGCTGCAACTTTACTGAGATCCCAAGTATCATACTTCATTATGGCTCGCAACAAATTAACAGGGTATCTATCAGCCTAAAGTGTCAAGATAAAGTGAGCCACAGATGAAGTAATCCTGCCTGCCCTGTGCTCATGCCAAATAGAGTTTTTATGCTGACCTCTGGTTGCCTTTTCAAGGTTGGCAATTTGCAGTGGTGTGAATGTCAAATTACTTCATTTGCAAATTTCAGTTTGCAAAATACCTTCACCTTTCTCTCTGAGGTCTGAACTAAACAAATCATTTAATGGCTTTGGAAGCTCATTCTCCTCATTCTCTGAAGCTGTATCAGTCTCAGATTCGCCTTTTTCAAATACAGCTGCCTTAGGAAGTATTTTCCGCAGTTCAGCCAGGGCATCTTCCTTTTTTTGCTCCGACACTGGCTTCACCTTGTGGCGCTGACGTGTGGCTTTCAGCCGCTTCTTTGTGTGTCTGTGGTGGGTGAAGTCAATCTCATCGAGGGGCGCTGGCTGGATCTGTGAATGCAATTGATCATAAAGTTTTCCGTAATAAAAGATACACATGCAAAAGTTAGCTAGTTAGGGACTAAAATTCCTTCGATATCCAATGAAAACTTCCACCTTGGGGACTTGTCTTTTTTCATAATGACATCCTTTATTTTATCTAATTCCGCCACTATATATGATCCACTTCTAGAATCAACAATTAATTCTTCTGTAAAAATATTAAGCTGTAGTACAGGTTGAATATACGGTATGAGGAATGGCCCAAAGTGTTAGGTATTTTGGATATTTTAAAAACTGGGATTATACACATAATAATCTTTAACATCTTACGAGTCAATGGTCATCCAACCCCAGCTATGGGTTGAATAGTCGTACTCCCACTACGTAAAAAGGGTTTGATGTATACAACCAGTAAAACTACATGCTACAAGAAAAATGATAGCTCACAGAACAACGGCCCTCAGTACCCACCACCCCGTAAGTGGGTGCTAAGGAGGAGAGCTATCGCACGTCCAACCCCAGTATGAATGGGAAAAGCAGGACGCAAAACGATGATGATGATGAGAGTGAAACAGCTGGGGATGAGACCCGAGTCTACACACAGAATCTACTTAGGTTTCATATCTAACGCATGCACATTACCCCCGAGAAAAAGTTTTGTTGGCAATGCACCCCAGTCAGTAAAAATAATAAAATATCCTTGTTCATGCCAAAATACTAACCATGAAAGTAAGCACATCAACACTCACTATTTGCAAGACAGTCAAATATATGCAAACACATGCCCCAGTGATGGGCACTTGTGCAAATCTGCAAATACAAACCTTGGATCTGTAACATCTGTTCCACACTGAAAGTCTGCTGGTGCAGCAGTCATCCGTGGTGAAGCCCAGTGACACAGCTGCCTCTATCTTGTAAAGAAGGGCTGCTATGTGGCTGCATACCTCACCCAACCTGGGAGATAGATAAATTCTTAAGTGTTAAGTAAAAGTAGAACACCCACAAGACCCTAAAGTGGTAGGGGAAAATTAGGAACATGTGGTTTGCCCTAAAAAATAATTTCAAAATCAATCAAATTACACAAGACAAAAAAAAAAAAGATTTACTTGAGAGACTTTACTTGAGAACTTTACTTTTTCTTAAATTTACACCAAAGAAATATTACATTCCACACAGGTATATTGCTTTAGCTATACTTTACAAGCTATAAAATTATCACTTTGGAAAAATAGTGAATATGGATTTCCAGCAACCACCTAACTAGGGAAAATAGGTGAACATGTTTAATTGGTAGTACATAAAAATAAAATTAATCAAACATTTCCTTGGGGATCGGGCATATACAAATTGGAAGCCACGGCACTCGTGGAAAATGTACGTGGGTCCCGCTGGTTAGGATAGGTTAGATAAAGGTTAGATTTGGTAAAGGCTAGGTTAGGTAAAGGCTAGGTTAGGTTAAGTAGATAAAGGTTAGGTTGGGTAAAAGCTAGGTTAGGTTAAGCCTAGACTAGGTAGGTAAAGGTTAGGTTAAATAAATGCTATGTTAGGCTAGGTATTGATTGATTGATTATCGTTTTAAGGCGCCGCAACTGCGGGGTTATTGACACCTGTTCACATAAGATACATGAAAAGTAAAACTAAAAACAAAATTTAAGATAGAATAAAAATATTTAAAATAACAAAATACATAAAAGAACAATAGTACATTAAAAACAACAACAAGTGAACATTAAAAACATCATAACTTGTTGAGAAGGCCAGCCTTCTCAATAACGGTATGGACCTCATGTCCCGGAGAGAAACACCTCTCTCCCAATGCCAGGGAGAGACGGTAAGCTCCGTCCGACCCGCGACACCGGGACAAAAATTGCACACGTAGGTCCCCAAGACTGGGACACTCGACCAGCAAGTGCCGCACAGTTAAGGGGACCAAATAATCATCACAATAAGGAGGGTGGCGCCCCTCCATGAGGAACCCATGAGTATATAGAGTGTGGCCAATACGCAATCGCGCCAAGGCAGTCTCCCATCTCCGGGAGAGACCGCAGTAGCTCCAGTCCTCGATAATTTGGCGTATGGTGCGTAGTTTATTTTGCCCTATAGTAATCCAACGTTCCTGCCAACTGTTGTGAACTGATCTATGGATTGCCGAGCGTAGGTCCGTAGCCGGCACTGCAAAATGTGATGGAGCTGGTCTTCTAGCTGCAGCTTTTGCCCAAAGCATCAGCTTCCTCATTACCGCAACACCTACATGTGCCGGTACCCAACAAAGCTGACCGTCCGGCCTCGCCTCGCTCTCTAGCATGATAAGCATATCCAGGATGGAGAGT
>JACEEZ010007603.1:117912-152912 GCA_016584305.1 Chionoecetes opilio
AGGGGGGTGGGTTCGGGACCCCCCTTAAAACCCCCAAAGGGGAGTGAAATTTTGAAGCGACAAGACATCAATAAAAAAAAATTTACAAATTTTATCACTATATTTTTTTTATGGTGTATATAGAGCCATTTCATGCTTGCCTGTTGAATGTGATGTGTTTATTGCATCATACTCATATATATCATATTTAACATACAATACCTATAGGCTACTTGTAATAAATTCATATCAGGGCAAACCTATATATTAAATATATATATCGGTCGACTTCTTGAATCAAAACGTATAGTTCATCATACAAGTTTGGCCGCTATAATGATTCGGTGGTGGTGGTGGTATCAAATGTCTGACGTACTAGTACACACGCACGTATACACACAAGCAAGGATTTTATAAAGTTATATTATCCTTGCACACAAGTGTCACGTGTGTCACAGTGAGGTGTTAGCCCCCCCGTGTGTATTGTCTGACCTAAAGAGCGAACGCGCAGTTCTCGTCCACTATAACAGAGTACCGCCAGGGCCACGGATACGGCATACGTACGGCGCGGGCCAAACAGTGGCCCTTATGATACTAATTTCGGGCACGCGGGACTCGAACCTATGATCAGCGCATCAAGGTATACCCTGGGTACGTCTCTGTAGTAATCAGTGGGAGAATACTACGCTGAAAGGCTAATATGGCAGCTATGTATTATCGTAACATTCTGGCGATAGTGAGCTAAAATCGGCCCTATTTCGGAAATCAGCCGATCTTAGCTCAACACCGGCAAACATAGTTTTTAGGTTTAGGTTAAGTTATGTTTAGGTCTGGTTTAGGTTAGGTAAGGTTTATGATAGGTTTGTGTTAAGTTTTGTAGAGTTATTTAGGTTAAATAAGCGTCTGCGGGACGATTTCCGAAAGAGGCTGATTTTAGCACAACAGCGGCATTTGAATTGTCTTTAAATTTATTTATCGGGCTCCCTGACAGCTGAGAGCATGATGAAATGCTAGATAAAGCCGCGTCATGCGAGGCGCTGCTCTGTGATTGGTTAGCAGAATTTTCCCACACATATCTCTAGAATATCCCTATATTCCCCACCCAGAGGCCACCGATAACCGTACGGGAGTGACGGCTCGGTACGAGCATCTCCCTCAGCCCACCCTCGTAAGGTTATTGTAGCCATACACTCGTAAGTTGTCCCTTACGAGGGATCTACGAGCATCCCTGCCCATACCTTTCGTTTATTTACCTATTATAATCCCTTAATATAATCCCTTGTAATCCTTCGCACATATTCCGTAATTATCAAATTATGCTTTAATCGTTTGTAATTCGGTTATTTCCCATTTCCATTTATTTTTAATATCAATAAGGAACAGAATCCTGTTCTTATACAAAGGAATATAGTCTTTAGGGATTTTTTCCAAGATAGCTGCCACATCAAATTCCCTTCCCCCTAGTCAACGTCACTAAGGACTAGAGTCCTATTAATTAACATAGCAATCTCACGCAACGGACTCTTGTTTGGAAGGCAGCGTGACGTCATTGCACCGCACGACCAAATTTTGGTCGGAGGTGAACCGACTTCCTCTCGTTCGACTCTGATACATACATCGTACTTTGGCATGCACGTGTACTTGTACGACGTACGTGTTTATGTTCCAAATGTTGGATGGCGATATTATCCATGACGTTAATCATGGTTTTTATAGAATAAGAAAACATACTACCCTTGTGCACACAATATATAATTTTTCAGCATCAATGGAGAAATATATTCACCCAAACATTTTGACGTAACAGTTCCTTAAAGGCTGTCGGACCATACATGAGTAGATATTAGGGTACGCCGTAGGTCCAATGAAAAGTGAAATATAGATTATTTCGAATTTGGCAGCGTGTTTTCTTATGTAAAATTGAATTTTAAGGGTGGTTTGTCCTCTTCAACTTTTTGGTTTGAGCACTTCTTGCTATGCAAAAATGGACTTTTATATTTATATGCAAAACATAGCTTAAAGTGCGATTTTGCATAGTAAGAATTGCTCAAATGCAAAAATGTAAAGAGATAAAATCGTCTTAGAATTCCATTTTACATAGGAAATTGGCATGCCAAAGTTGAGAAAAAGAATTTTTGTTATACGGCGTACCCTAACCAGGGTACCAAAATAGTTGGATTGGGTTACGATGGGAGGAAGGACAAGACCAGGGCGATGGTGCCCGACAGCTATGGGAAACTGCACCCAAGGTTGATCAGGGAGGAGCATGTGACAGTGACAGAGGAGCCATCTGGAAGGTACCTTTGGCACTTTGTACCAGAGGACCCGGTGCCACCTGAGTAGCCTGCGTTCAAGGTAGCTCAGGCTCTCTATGATCTGCTGGTGACATACGACTCCACCGACTCACTGATCGTACTGCAAGGTGACTCAACTAGGGCCAACACGAGGTGGAAGGGTGGTACTCACGCCCATTTGGAGAAGATGCTGGGACGTAAGCTCTTCTGGAGTATATGCGTGTTGCACACAAACGAGTTGCCCCTGCGCCACCATATCACCAGCATCGACGGGCCAACCTCATCTGACACTGGCTTCACGGGTCCAGTGTGCAGTCTGCTGTCCAGCGTGAATGAGATGCAGTACAACGCAGAGTTCAGAGGAGTGCCAGGCGGTGAAGATCTCACGGAGATACCGGAGTATATCCTGGTCAACATGTCAACTGACCAGCAGGTCTCCTACCAGCTGGTCCAGGCTGTGAAGCGGGGCGTTCTCCCGTCCGAGCTGCAGGAGAGCAAGTGTGGCAAGGTGTCCCACTCCAGATGGCTCACCACAGCCCAGTCGCGCGTGTACATGTGGACCAGAAAGCATGGACTGACTGGCAAAGAACTGAACACCCTGGAAATCCTAGTCAAGTACTGCCTGCAGGTGTACTTCAAACTCTATTACGACATCAAGGTTCACCACAGACTAGAGGACGGCCCCAAGCACATCCTCACGCAGCTCAGAGTGATGAGGTCGCAGCCCAAGAAGGTCCAAACAGCTGTGACCTTCTACGTGCGGACAAGAGCATGGTTCGCACACTCAGAATGTGTCCTCCTCTCGCTGATGGCGAGTCAGAGTGAGGACGACCGCAGGTTCGCCGTGACCCAGATTTTGAAGCTGAGGGCTGGCGAGGAGTATGGGGACACCAGTGTAAGACCTCGCATCACACCCAAGCTGAACTTGTCAGCCACCAGCTTGCAGACACTGATCAGCTGGCAGCCTGGCCAGGTGCACGAGCCGGCATTCACCTGTTCACTGTCCGGGGATCATATCCAGGAGATCCTGGTCAAGCCGTACGAGGTTCCGAAGTTCTCTATCCACACTCAGAGCACCGAAAGAGTCGTGAAGCAGGTGACAGAGGCTGCGGCAACAGTGGTGGGGCAGCAGGCCAGAGACGGGTTCATCCGGGCTCGGGCCCTCCACCGGGAGACCATGCCCTGCTTCAGGTCTAAGAAGGACATGATGGACACGTTCTAGGCCAATGTAGAGGCTGTGACACTGTGATGTAGTGCCAGATGAACCAACTGATCAGAAAGAGCTTACCACACTAGTCATTTGGAACTCATATTGGTGCATGATGCAATACACAGGACCAACCGGACACTGCGTACTCATTTAAGCATTATTCGATAAGGGTGCAATATAAAACTGCGATTTTGCATAGTAAGAATTGCTCAAATGCAAAAATGGAATGAGATAAAATCGTCTTAGAATTCCATTTTACATAGGAAATTGGCATGCCAAAGTTGAGAAAAAGATTTTTTGTTATACGGCGTACCCTAGTAGATATACTTTCCTGAAAACCTGATTTTCAACGTAAGAACACTTACCTTGTTACCTTGAACATTACCTTGTGGTAGGACTTCGGCCTGTAATTGTGTAGTTGTTCAAGTGTAATCAAGAGTCAGAGAGTTCAGAGGGTGTTTATTGGAGAAACAGGAGGTACTGTAACTATCCTGTATTCTAGTGTGATTAGGGAGTCTCAGAGAAATTGTTGTGGTTAGGGAGGAGCTGTGATCGTGTTTGTGTTCTTGTATTCTTGTGTATCGCTTATCAAGACACGCAGTGTATATCTTGTGGATACGTGGAAGTCTCTGAAGTCTAGTGTCATCTGAGACAAGGACGCGGCGTGCGTAGAGTTTTGTGGAGTATAACTATATGTAAGGGAAAGGCCTGGTTTCCCGAGGTATGAAAATCAGTGTAACTGTCTTGTCCAATAATACCTACAGTTTAAGTTAGATAATAAAATAGAGATAAGTTAGATAGCGTTTCAATCCTCTTACCGCATATACTAATAGCGGGACATTGGGGAATCAAGGGTGTGTTGCGAGCCCTTCCAGGGTTGCAACTGGCGACCTCAAGGAACATAGATTCGGGTCCACGTAACAGAGAGGATTACTGTTGTGTACTTGGCTTAGTGTGTTGGCTGTCCGTCAGGGCCGTGACAGTACCCACGCAGAAAACGCTCACCATCGCTTGCTCCATGAGAAGGCGAGGCGGCGGCTGAGATGTAAGCAAAACCAAGATCAAATGATTATTTTGACCCTCTAGATATTTTCACGCTGAGACGTATCCTATACCGACATTGTCAGAAAAGTGTGCAGATTCAGGAAGCGTGCTTAGAAATTTAATGTGATCATGAGTAGCCGAGCAATGAGGTGATGAAGCCAAATAAGTGGGAGAAAATGTTTATGCACTTTTTTACTTAACCCTTGTTTTCGTATACTTGTACTTACATTACAGTTATAAATGTATACTAATGTGATACAACATTTTCTCAGGAAGCCGATAGTGGTCTCAGTGTTTCTTAATATATAATGGTATTATCAGCAAATCGGGTAAGAGTGAGGTGTGCGAAGTTGTTGATTTTCGATCACATACCTTCCAGACTTTAACTCCAGCTAATCGAATGCATATAAAACAATATATACAGCTGCGACGATTATATTATCCTTAATTACACGCCGCAACCTCCCTTATTTGATTCAAACTTTTATGATAAGATCTTAAAATAAGAAAATTTAATTGATTTTGTCGAAAGTACACTGTTGTCATTCTTTTATTGAAGCAGAAAGCATCGCCACATCAGCCGAACGCTGACGCACGTCACTGACGTACTTCTCTTGCTCCAGCAAGAAATCTCTTGCCGGTCGGGCAAGCATCTTCTCAGGATGATTGAACAGCAAGGGAAATTTGAGCAAGCGAAAGTTTGTATCTTGCAAGCGAATTTTTTTCTCTTGTCACCAAAATTTTCTTGCTCCCCCGCAGAAAACGCCTTAGGATAAGGAGTAAAAGAGGTGGCTGACTCGCCACAGGCGGCTGGTGAGGACTCCGGCCAGTGCCTTTTACAGGAAACTTAAAGGAGATCTACATATTAGCTAGCTTCAGTGGAGAGTATAAGTGGTTTGTGGAGGGAAGAATAGTGATTTTGTTTATATGTACCATGGCTGGTGACTCCCTAGGGTCGCCCAGAGAATGATGACTTTGCATCCTGCAGGTGGTGGAGGACGAGGTGACGCTGAGCAGCCCCAAATTTCCCAGCAGGTACGGCAAAAAGGAACACTGTAGCTGGAAGCTGGTTTCCAAGGATGCCAACTCCAAACTTGAGGTGCACTGCCCCAAATTCGATCTTCAGCCGTCAAAGGAATGCAAAAAGGAGCGACTATTGATAGTGCAAGGCAACAAGGAGGTGCAGCGCTTCTGCGGAAAAGGCCCCAAGAAGTTCACTGCAGATTCCAGTGAGCTGGAGATAGTGTTCCGCAGCAATCGCTGGGCGTCCAAGACGGGCTTTGAGTGCAATGTAAGGAGCCTGTACTACGATTCCACCTCTGAAGGATCCTGGACAACTACTAAAGCTCCAGTCACCAAACCCCCGACTAAGCCTCCGACTAAGCCTCCGACTAAGCCCCCTGGCGGTAGCAACGGCAAGTGTGAGTGTGGAGTGCCCAACCTGACCCGCATTGTGAATGGTAACACCGTGAAGCCCGCACACAAGTACCCATGGCATGTGGGCCTCAAGAAACGCGACGAAGCGTCCTACAGGTGCGGCGGAACTATCATCAACAACGAGTACGCCCTCACTGCTGCCCACTGCGTCTTTGACCAAAGTGGCTTCCGTGCGTCCGATGAAGGCCTGGTAGTGGGCGTGGCCGACCATAACATGTCAAGCGACACTGATGACGTGAAAGGCGTGACGCGACTGGTCGACGTAGAAAAAGTGATCATCTACCACGATTACGATCCCTATGGCTACGACTATGACATGGCGCTGCTGCGGCTGAAGGAAACGCTTGACCTGAGCAAGAACAAGCAGCTGCGCGCCGTGTGTCTGCCCAAAGACGACTCCAAGACCTACGCAGGCATGAAGGGCGTCGCCACTGGCTGGGGAAATCTGAAAACTGACGGGAACCAACCGGACGAGCTACAGGAGGTGGTGTTGCCCATCTTGGACACTAAGTGCTGGGACCTGTTTGTCACTGAGACTATGGTGTGTGCTGGATACAAAGATGGCAGCAAGGACACCTGCCAAGGTGACTCCGGCGGTCCTCTCTATGTGAAGGAAAGTATCAAGTTCGTGCAGGTCGGTGTCACCTCCTTCGGGTTTGTCAATTGCGCCGATCCAGGTAAGCCCGGATTCTACGCCAGGGTGTCCAAGTTCCTGGAGTGGATCAAGCAAAATACCGCCGATGCCACTTATTGCAAGTAGCTACACTGGTGTACTTGACTTACGACCATAATCCGTTCCAAAATCGACGTCGAAAGCAAAGAACAATGGCAAGACATTATTCCCGAAAAACCCAAAGAATTATAAAAATAGAATTTCGTTACTTAAAAGTGCAGTAAAACGAGTGTAAACAATGCCTTTTTCCTACAATGCATAGTACAGTGTTTACTATTAGCAAATGTATCAGTAAAGCCACAAAAAATTATAGATTTTTTACTCACCCAAGTGACGAGTTACAGCTGGCTTGTAGAGTCAATGGTGGTTGAGTGGGAGATGAAGCAGCCCACTTAGTGCTGCTTGGAAGGAGAGGCTCCTTCCATTATGTCAGGGTCAACAGGGTCGCTGTCGCTGTCACTGACACCCACGAATGTCGTCGGGCAGTTATGCGAACGGGCAGATTTAGCTTGTGCGGGGCCAAAGACTACTCTATACAGTAGTCTTTGGCGGGGCCCTAGGCCCGGTGACCTTACGGGGCCCTCAAATCAATGGGCGAGCGAAATGTTAAAATAAATTTACTTTTTGAACAATATTCAATTTATTGATATATAATTATTTAGCCAAATGAACATTTCACAGTTAAACATTACACATTTGTTTTTTTGAAGCTTAACAATAAAAAATAACTATAATAATATACCATTAACTAAAGAGTTACTATTTGCAAACTGTTTGATGACATCAGTATAATCAAGTATCCATAATTACTCATGCTCAATGCTCAACAGGGTGAGTGAAGACAAGCGGTGCTGCCCCTTTGGTGTTTCTTAGATAATTCTTGATAAGTTTCATCTTAGAGAATGATCGCTCCCCAGTGCAGTTTGTGACAAACATGCAGAGATAGTCGTAATGCAATTGCAACATTAGTTGAATCAACATTTAGTGAATTATCTTATACATTTCAAGTTCAGGACTTTTTGCATCCTTTACACCACCTGATGAAAGAGCACTTTCAGATGAATCTCTTGGAATGGATTGCATAAGGTGTGCAAACTGCAAAAGCTCCGACTCCAACCCAGCCTCCAAGTCCTTATAGCCTTATCAGACACAAGCTTTTCAGCAGCTCAGTGTTCGTTTTGTTTGAGATTTCTGATAAAAACCCAAATTTCTCTCGAAGGTCGCTGTAAGCTGCAAGGCGTTACTGTAGGGCAGCACAGAGCTTGCCAATGATGGGCAAGAATGCAGTCACTCTAAACTTGTCTCTCTCTGTCAGCGTAACATCCTCCGCCGAGTCTACTTCATTGTGGTGACGCTTGCGCTTCCTAATACGCTGCATGTCGGCGAGTATAACATTATCTCACACACAGGGACAAAATCTCACACTTACCCATTCTTTGCTTAAAAGTCATCAAAACGGGGACCCAAAGTTTTAAAACAAATTGAAAAAAGGACTCCAGCAGTGTGACAGCTGTTTGAGGGAGAGCCCAATTTTTGCATTTAGTCGCTACTCTAAAACCCTTTTTCTAATATGTACCCAAATTTCAAGAAAATTCTTTTTCAAGTTTCAAATTCCCATTGCGAAGAATAAATCTCGCAGCCTATTATTTTATACAGGCTGATAACGAAATAAAACGCTTTATTTTAATTTTTCATTATAATTTATCCCAGACTGCTATAGATTTACTTTTTGGATTTTTCAATTGAACAATCATGTCAGGCTAAAAATTGACGATAAAAAGTTCAAACTTTTGTGGAGGAATAGAAATTTTGAACCCATAACGTGCAGCGCGGACGGGGGAAAGGCTCCGGGGGGAAACCTGAAATATATAATATTTTTATATATAATTAACCCATATAAAATTATCACAAGATGTTTTTACAAAAAATTAAATATATGGTCCGATCAGCGAGAAAAACAGAGTATAAAAAGAGTGCGCATCCCCTTCCCCATTAGGTGGCGGAGTGAAGCAAGCGGCGCGGATGGCGGAATGAAACCATGGAAAAAGAAAGAGGGCGTACCTCTCTATTTTCCCTTTCATCAACCATGATCGTGGGGATCCACTGGCAACGAAAAGGGTTTTAAGTTATGAATTTTTATCACCTGCTTTTTTTTGCATTGGGGGTGTGTCATATACCCAAAATAATCGGAAAAATGTGCTGATTTCCCGGGCGTAAGAAATTTAATGCAAGCAAAAAAAATAATAAAAATAGAAATAATAGAAACAAATAGAAAAAATAATAAAATAAAGGTTGAAGCAAAGAAGATGACAACATTTTATGCACTTTTATTTTGGTTTAAATTTCCTTATTTTAGGTTTTATTTCGTAATTGATTTTTTGCTCTGCATAGATAACATAGAACTGGATGTGACACTCCCCAACTACCGCGCTGGACGTGCAGTACCGGTCCCAGGGCCAGGGCTGCTTTGGGCCCATTCACTTGCTGCATTGACATCATATAGCTGGTTTATCATTTATTTGATTACGTTTTTTCGTAAATGTTTGTTTTATAATATCAAATAAAAAAAACGTAAAACACGCTAAAGAAATGCCCTTTCAAAAACCTGAAGAAATGGCATGAACTTTAAAATTTTCTTTAATCTTGCCTTTAAAAAAATTTTCTGGTTAAATTTTTCAGAAAGGGGATCAAAAAAGCGCAATTTTTTTAGCTTTTCCCTTTATGTATTTGTTTTCTTAAAAAAATTAGGACCATGCATAAAAAGGTTAACTAAATCAATAAAAAATCAATTGGGTAATTTTCCCGATTGAAGGTTATTTATTTTTTCTTTTTATTTCGTTTTGTGCTAAATGAATTAGCACCATGTATAAATTTCGAACAAAAGAAAAACCCATCAATCGGAAAAAATTTCCCGATTGATGATTTATTTATTTAGTTTTAAAGTTTAATTTTTGCATGGGTTTTAATTCATTTTTCAGAAAACAAAAATATCAATGGCAAGCTAATACAATTCGCTTCTATTTATACCTTTTTATCAAAAAGTTGACTCGCAAAATTTAAATGGCGAAGAGGAAGTAAAATATTAAGATGCATTTTTTCGGAGTTCGTAATGGGATTTCTTTAGGTGTTTTACTGTTTTTTTTGATAATATTTTAGATCAATGTAAGGGAAAGCGACCGTGACGGGGGAGGGCGGGTCGCGCGCTTTCCAGATCCAGGATCGTCTGAGAGGTAGGGGGGTGGCCAAATGGGTGTCGGAAAGAAAAACAGGGGGGTGTGGAAGTTTAATTTACTTTCACACATTAAACAATAAAATCACAAAAAAATAAAGGAAACTACCCTCAGGCTTGCAAAACACTTCCTCGTTTTGTCTCCGTGACACGGGGAAAAGAAGATAACATACTCACTACATGTCATGGAGACAAACGAACGGAAAAAGGGAGGCACCTTGTCGTGTAGATCCCAAAAACCCCAGCCCAAAGGGGGAGGGTGTGCTCCAGTCGGCCCAAGCCTACTCTGCCCGGAAAACGCCGATGCATGGAGGCCCTTAAAGGGGGAACCCCCGGTTGGAAGGGCCCCAACGGGAACCCAAGGGGGGGGAAATGGGGGGAAGGGGGGGGTTGAGCCTCGGGAAAANTTAAGTCTTCAAAAAGACTCAGCAGTGTGACAGCTGTGTTGAGGGAGAGCCCAGATTTTTGCAGTTAGATACTGCTACTCTGAAACCTTTCTAATACTGTAGCCCAAACTTCAAGAAGAATTACTGTTTCAAGTTTCAAATTCCCATTGCGAAGAATAAATCTCGCAGCCTATTACTTTATACAGGCTGATACACGAAATACAAGCGCTTTATATTAATTTTCATTATAATTTTATGCCAGACTGCTATAGATTCTACATTTTGGATTATTTAGCAATCTGAACAATCATGTCAGGCTACAAATTGACGATAAAAAGTTCAAACTTTTTGTGGAGGAATAGATAATGTTGAACCCATAACGTGCAGCGCGGACGGCGGAAGGCTCGCGTAGGGAACCTAGAATATATATAATATTTTGATATATTATTAACCTCTATATACAATTATCACAAGATGCTTTTACAAAGAAATTAAATATATTGGTCCGATCAGTCGAGACAACAGAGTTATACACAAGAGTGCGCATCCCCTTCCCCATTAGGTGGCGGAGTGAAGCAAGCGGCGTCGGCTGGCGGACATGCAACCATGGAAGATAGAAGAGAGGTAGCGTAGCCTCTTCTATGTTCCTTGCATGCAACCATGATACGTGGCGATCCACTGGCAGACGAACAAGTTTAATGTTATTGTAATTTTTTATCACCTGCTTATTTTTGCATTGGGATGTGTCATATACCAACATAATCGGAAAAATGTGCTGATTCCGAGACGGTGAATGAAAATTCAATGCAAGCAAAATAATAATAATATAATAGAAATAATAGAAACAAAATAGAAATAATAATAATAATAAGAGTTGAAGCAAAGAAGATGACAACATGTTTATGCACTATTTTATTTTAGGTTAATTACCTTATTTTAGGTATGACTTACTGTAATTGATTTATGCTCATGCATAGATAACAGTAGAACTGGATGTGACACTCCGCAACTACGCGCGCTGGACGCTGCAGTACCGGTCCCATGGCCAGTCTGCTGGCCCATTCACTTGCTGCATATGACTATCATATAGACTGGTTTATCAGTATATATGATATACAGTTATCTTCGTAAATGTTTGTTCTATAATATCAAATAACAAACAGTAAAACACGCTAAAGAAATGCCATTACGAGACTCTGAAGAAATGTGCATGAACTTAATATTTACTTCAACTCTTCGCCATTTAAAACTTTGCTGGTTAACTTTTATCATGAAGGGTATCAATAGAAGCGCAATTTTATTAGCTTTCCATTGATGTATTTAGTTTTCTGATAAATTAATTAGGACCATGCATAAATTAGCGTTAACTAAATCAATAAAATCATCAATCGGGTAATTTTCCCGATTGATGAGGTTATTTATTTACTTATATATTTCGTTTTGTGCTAAATGAATTAGCACCATGTATAAATTAGCGTTAACTAAATGAATAACCTCATCAATCGGGAAAATTACCCGATTGATGATTTTATTCATTTAGTTAACGCTAATTTATGCATGGTTCTAATTAATTTATCAGAAAACAAAATATATCAATGGCAAGCTAATACAATTGCGCTTCTATTGATACCTTTCATCATAAAAGTTGACTCGCAAAGTTTTAAATGGCGAAGAGTTGAAGTAAATATTAAGTTCATGCATATTTCTTCGGAGTCTCGTAATGGCATTTCTTTAGTGTGTTTTACTGTTTTTTATTTGATAATATTATAGATCAATGTAAGGGAAAGCGACCGTGACGGGTGATGGTACGGGTCGCGTCGCTTTCCAGATCCAGGATCGTCTGAGCAGGTAGGGAGTGGACCAAATGGGTGTCGGAAAGAAAACACAGGGGGGCTGTGTGGAAGTTTAATCTTACTCTTCACACAGTTAAACAATACAAATCACAATAAAATAAAGGATACTACCACTCAGGCTTCGCAACACACTTCCTCGTTCTGTCTCCGTGACACGGGGAAGAGAAGATATACATACTCACTACATGTCACTGGAGACAAACGAACGGAAGAAAGTGGAGGCACCTTGTCGTAGTAGATCCCAAAAACCCCAGCCAAGGGAGAGAGGTGTGCTCCACGTCGGCACCAAGCCTACTCTGCCTGGAACGCCGATGCATGGAGGCCTAGTAACCTCGGTTGGAAGCCTCACGAAGCAGGTAGTGATGAGTTGAGGCCTCGGGAACCAGGTCGTTAAGGCGCTGACCTTCGCGGGCTTAACGACCTCAGAGGCTGAAGGAAGGGGCGGGGCGAGCTTCGAGCTACACTTCGAAGCGCCACTAATTATCCGCTCCTTCTCAGCTGGCTGATGGTGGGAGTGGTGTTTTTCCCTTACACTGCTCCCCCCATCAAAAGTCTACCCTCGGTAGACTAGGTGGAGAAACATCACCTAAAAAAAAACACAGGAGAGTTAAACAAGAGCCTACATCAATCCTAAATACTGGATGGAAGGGAACCCGAAGTGACACTTTGAGCTCTTGAGGGTGAGACCATGGGTCCTGATCCTGTCGAAGACAGCTTGAAAGGCGGAGCAATATTGATCCCAAACTGAAGAATATACAAAGATGTTGTCCAAGTAGAAAGACACATTTGACAGACCTGCGAGGACGATGCGCATCAATCGGAGGTAGGTAGCACAGGCAGTGACGAGTCCAAAGGGTAGACGTTGCGCGCCGACGCCCAGATGTCTACCTTCTTCACTGCTGTCTTGAGCGCGGTGACCTCCTGAAGTCCTGGGGCTACATTCAGAGAGGCTTACTTCCGGTCTGCACGACCTAGCGACTTCCAACAGCTGTTCTGGGCGACTTTTGGCATTCTGCAGGCACATTGATGACGTACTTAAAGACGTTGAGCTGTCAAAATCACGCAACTGCCTCCAAGCAGTTGTAGAGCACGCAATATACATAAAAATACTCATAAATTGAGCATATATGATGTTTTCTGACTCAAGAACTGAACAGGGCAAGTATACAAATGAAATTAGGCCATATTACAATGCCATCCGCTCGTGATGAGTTTGTTATGGGGGTGATAGGCCGAGTGGTGAACGGTGGCATCTCACCATGACTCACCACACCATACACCACCACGCACAGTTCTGCGACACAGACAAGGTACATATAATATAATTATATTCCTTCTCCTTCTCCTTCTCCTCCTAGCCTTTTCTTGTAGCAGTTGGTGGTAGTTTTGGTAGTGGCAGCAGTGATAGTGGTAGTGGTGGCAGCAGTAATAAAATATAAGCCGTTTAACACACATTTCCGCGTGTTATTGGAGTGGTCTTCGTACCAAGACGATGCTTGGAAGACAAAAACACGGCTTATATTGTATTATTGCTGCTTCTGCTGCTGCTATTGCTGCTGCTGCTACTGCAACTGCTGCCGGCTGCTGTAGCCCAGCGGCATAGCAGACCAATTGTTCAAATTGTTCTAAAAGCACCAAAATTGGCACACATGTAGATTAATATATTCTAAACATTTTTGGATATGGAGGCATTCAAGATTAGCCCTGTGGAAGATATGGCGGCCATTGTTCAAAATGGCCGCCATTTACCATTAGCGTCATTACATAGACTTCATTATGTGTCGTTAGTATGGTGCTAGATGGGCCAAAATTCCTTTTTTTTACATCAGAATTAACATCAATAAGTGTTTAACATATATTTAGATGAATCTTCTCAAAAATGGCCCCCAAACTGGCCGCCATTTTGTGGAAAAAGTGGACATTTGATGAAGATTCCAATACTCAATGACATAATACCTCTAATAACCAGTACATGATTTCAGGAACACACTTTAATTGCTCAAGTTGCTTTTTTATTTCAAATTGCTGGCAAAATTGCAATGGAATGGTAGTCAAAATAATACACAGAGTACGGGGAGTTTACAGTATGGTCAGATTGTAGTTATATAGTCGACCAAAAGCCAGTCTCTAGGCACAGTACTTACAGTTATACATTTATGGAAAGATCTAATATAAATGAACAAATCTAAGTGGCTTCAAGAAGAGGACACAATAAACAGTTGCCAATACAATAACTTTCAGTATTGTGAAATCCTGCAGTACATACATGTAATACAATAACGTAGATTTTGTCACACTATGTTAATTATGATTCTGAACTTTTCAAATCTGGTCACCAGGATTATGAATGTCTACAGATCATAATGTTGGTAGCAAGTTTTCTGTCCTAATCTACTGGCATTCGCCTTCACAGAAACACAGACCCGTGCATTGCAGTGAAGCCTTCTTGCACTTGCAGCGGTTTCTGCAGCCTTTCTTGCATCCGCAAGACACCAGCTCATAGCAGGTCTTGGATGCCTCAGGGAGTGTGGTCCAGAGTGGTGTGTAGGGCCCATCATCACTCCGATGCCAGCCCAGTCTGTTGGTGGAGGGAGCACGGGCTCTGGTACCAATGCCTGGCCCCAGACATGACCACCCTGAAGGGCAGATCTCTTCACATGCTGCTCCAGAGCAGCGTAAGTTGGCGGGATGTTCTGAACAGAGCTCTTCTTTGCAAAGAGCTTCTTTCTCGCCTTGTTGACGTCCTTGCATTTGCTTGTGCGGTCATACAGGAGTATTACAAACCTCTCGATGACATGCATTGTATCCTCTTGGATGCTTGTGGGTGCATTTGCCAGACTCAGCAGGGCATCAGTGAGTTCTGGCAGCGGGGTTCCATGTTGCCCAGGCAGATTTCTTCCCATGTCCGACGAAGGCTGACACAGTATCACACCCTGTGATGGCATGAAACATTGGAAGAGCACATGTCTTCTCTGGACCAAGGGAGGAAGCTATTTCATGGGCTGCAATGTAGCGGTAGTTCTTGCCTGTCCCAAAGGCTACCCAGAGTTCGTCTCCAGCTGGTAGTTTCTGGACTACCATCACTGCTAGGACCACGACGTCAGTGTCTACTGTTCGAACCTGTATCTGGTGGTGACCATGTTGTGCAGCATGTGCTACATGTAGCATCATGCGAGTGTCTGCCTCTTCTTGGTTGCATGGTGCAAGTGAGTTGACGTCCTCTTGCTGTGGAACACAGATCACCTGCTCCCCATCAGTGACCACCAGTTCCTTGCCTTCTTCTTGAAAGGACTCTGCAAGCATGGTGGAGAGGTAGCTGAAGAGCTCCACTTTGTTGATATCAACTCGCAGGAAACTTTGCCAATTTCCTGGTATGACTGCTGAGTCGACAACACGCCGACGTACTCCCTTTCCACGCTGTTCTCTGGTTGATGCCTTCAGGGAATCTGCTCTGTAGCTGTCCCACACAAGGTCAAGACGTGATACATGTTGGAGCTGTTGTACAACGTATGGGATGAACACTTGCTGTGCATATTCCTCGAACGTGTTGGCAGTACCCGGCTTCAACATCTGTACGATTACTGCTCCATCGAGGACAACAGCAGTGACAGTAGGCGCTTCAGACTGAGGCTCAGCATGGCCTCAAGGCACACCAGCAAGTCACTCTTGCTCCCTAGGTACAGTCTCCCTCCGTCAGATAAGCTGGAGGGCATTGCTGATTTCATGCCTGAAGAACTCTTCTAGATTCCCATCACGGGTCTGGCAGCTGATATATAATCGTGCGAAGAGCGCAACATCATTCTTCAGAGATTTGACCTGTTGTTTTCCCTTTTGGGTATTTGGGTCCTCTCTTGGTCGCAAACAGTGGCAGCTTTTTTCCGGTGGATTGCCACCTCAATGGACTTGGTTCTGTCCACGATGCATTCCTTTGAGAATGCTTCAAACTGGTCTGGCCAATCTGCTTGGCGTTACGGACTGTTTCTATGACTGCAGTGTCTGCGATCTCCTTTGTGTCGAGCACCAGCAAGTCCTGACTGTCCTCCTCGAAAGGGTTGCCCAGCTCTTCAAAGATGGCCACGAGTGAGCGCACATCTCTGGCAAAAGTGTTCTGCACACTTGGTGTCTCCTCGTGGTGACGTGTCTCCTCTTGGTCGTGTGGATGCAGATTGAAGTCTTCAAATTCCACAATCACTCTAGCAACCTCTGGTCCGGCAACCATCCAGCGCCTCAGTGCAGTTGGATTGTCTGTGAGGCCGATGGCTCCTCCATCACCCTTGACATACGCGTTGTTCTGCTCATGTCCTTGGTCAATAGGGATTGCTGAAAAGATCCTCATGGTCTTCTGGACTGTGAAGTGTCCGTTGCTAAACTCTGTGAAGACGTCTGGATGTTTGTTTGCCAGTTCTGCCATGTCCCGCAGATGCACTGGTATCCAGCGGGCATAGTTCGTGTGGTCTAGTGCGAAGAACCACGGAACCAGTTCTGTCAGAGCATCCACGTACATGCTAAAATTGGCTTCTCTCAGAGATCGCACATAGATCAGAGTGGACAGCTCCAGTGCCAAGACTGTTGACCAGTACTGAAACTGCGGATAACTCTTTTTCTCTCTGACTGCACCAGTCTTCGAAGCTTCCAGGGTGCGCATCATCTTCTGTATTGGTGGTGCTGTACTGGTCATAGGCACGCCGTTGGAGTATGTATAAGGCAGCCGCTGTGACTTGGTGTGCTCTTCTGGTGCGTGTGACGTGAGCTGCTCGAAGAAATGAGTCTGCTGTTCCTGCAGTTGTGATCTCTGCTTGTACCAGTGCTTGGGTCCACCCACTTCCTGCAACCAGTCACCCAGGGTCTTCAGTGCCGTCATCTCAATATGCAACCCCCCGAACATCACCACCAGTTGGTCTTCTCCATATGTGTCTGGCCACTTCCACTGGATCTGTTTTGCTAGAGTGAATAGTGGCTGGTCGCAAGTCAGAACTGGAGTTTGGCCTGGGTTGAGATGTTGAACTGCATTCCCGACTACATCAATAGAGTGTCTGATCATTGCCACAGTGTGAGCAACTCTCCTGGAACAAGGGAAGCAGGGACGTTGGTGTGATGACTGGTTGCTTTGGATCTTGGTGCCTTGCATGGTATGCAGCCATGATGTGTTTTCACAGGCCTCAACATCATCTTTGAGAACACTTCTGTGTTCTCCAGCCACATATATCATATTCTATGTGCTGCTCAAAGTTGTGGCGTCTAAGAGAGGTCACAGAAGTAGCTGGATCGTTTGCCCTTTGACAGAGGAAGCAACAGGACGTACATCCGTGTAATATTCTGGTAGAGGCTCAACCGTCTTTGATCCAGTATCACGCCCAGTGAGAGCAATGCTACGATCCACTCCCTCATCTGCACACGTTGGTGTTGCAAAAGCGAGATTCCTGTTCCATGGAATGAATTCTTGGCTGTGGTGGCACTTGGGTTGTGGTCAATGTTGTCCACAGCCGCAGTTGTGAACACATTGCTACGCAGGGTAGGCGGCAGACCACTTGCTCTATGCGGTACAGCTGACACACGCTGTTTCCATCTGGGCAGAAAGACGCAGGACTCTGTCATATGAGATGCTTAGGCCCAGAGAGAAAGAGCTTGTCCACAAGTCCTCTCTTGCGTGTTTCAGCATGCAGCATCAGCCCAACATAGGTTGGAAGAGGAGTTTCTTGAGACGTACTGTGTCTGACAGCTGGAGGCTCCTGTGTCTTGGTTGCTCCCTGCTTCCGACTTTGCTTGACACTGTTGAACTTGAGAAGCTGCGCAATGGAAAGAGCTGCTTGTCTCGAAGAGGAATGGCTTTGGTTCTTGATGCTGGGGCCATCCAGCACCATATTTACCATTGCAACTAGTACGTTTGGCACAGAGTCCTCCTGACAACACCCGGGAATGATCCACGGAATCGGCAGTGTCTTCAAATATATATCGCCGAACTATCTGTGCAGCACGCGCAAGGTGAACTGCCTCAGTCTCACAGTCTTGCTCGCAGGCTTTTGCCTAGCGCTTCACCAATGTCTTCATCAACGCTAGTAGAACATCTCGGCCTTTGCTCTGGGATCTCAGGCCTGGTAACTGGGCTAACAGGCGCTCTTTCAGCCTTGTCTATTAACTTTCTTGCACAAAGCAACCCCGAGCTCTTCCATTCTTGTCGTGTATAGCTTTGCAAGATCTGCGAGTCTGAAGACTGGGGCGGTGCCCTCTTCTAGGTGGTTTCCTCGATATACAGGACCAGTTCAGCCAGTACGATTCTTGACATCACACCTTCATGGTCAGTTTCTGCTCGGCTTCTACAGTGGTCTTTGCACGATAGTAAAGAGCCAACAAACACTTGGAATGGTACTTGGCCTCCAGAGCCACCATATCACCCATGCTGAGCCTGGCCATGAGTTCATTGTCCCCAACTTGCGCTGCACACTTCCGTACGCGTGTGTCCACCTGGAAGGTTGCTACTTCATGTAGGGTCTCTGTGCCAGACTTTCCACAGAAAAAGCAGGAGGTGCCGCTGGTAGTGGCTTCTGAAAAGTGTGTTCTGGCGCGCTTGCCTGAGACATTGTCAGTACTACCAAATGCTGAGCTGCTTGCGATGAGTCTCTTCTCTGCTCTTCGTAGCATTGTGTTATTGTATTGGAGCATACATGTTTTATGCCACTTGGCCTGGTGGGCAACCATTGTCCCTCAACACCTTTTCCTTCATCTAGTCTCTGTAACTGAACAGTTCTTGGCAGTTTTCCTAGTTCATCAAACTTGACCAAGTTTGCAGCCATTGTCGTGTATCCACTCCCAGGGTCTCGGCGTTTAGACAGTACTGGGCACACAAGTGACTCTGTTGTCTCCTCTTGACATACAAGACACAGCTTCCAGTTTGTCTCAGGAGGTGTTGTGGGAGTACGTTGCTCAAAAGTATCGACCAGTTGGAACTTCTTTGCCATGGCTGCAGTCTGGAACAACGCGTCTCTGATGTCAGGTGGTGCTGCTGCTGCTGCTGTCATCCACCACCAGTTGAATGGTTATCAAAGCCTCACCTGCAAAGACACAAAACACCACCATGTTACCACAAGCTACTACTACAAGTACCATGACTATCAACACTATACTATTACTGCAGCCGCCGTCACTGCCACCAGCGCTGCCGCTGCAAAGTAAAATTCATTTTTCTTGTAAAATGGTAGCCATTTTATTTGGTAAGCACACAAGTATGTGTAATTGTACACTACTTATCACCTCTAGCACACTTATCACCTCTAGCATCCACAAAAAGACAAATTATGGTACATATTCAATGACGCTAATGGTAAATAGCGGCCATTTTCAAAAAATGGCCGCCAAATGTGCTACGGGGAGAATCTTGAATGCCTCCATATCCAAAATTGTTCAGAATGTATGAATCTACATGTGTGCCAAATTTGGTGCTTTTAGAACAATTTGAACAATTGGTTTCGTATTTTTTACTATGCCGCTGGGCTACTGTGGGAAGGGATTGGGAGGAGGAAGAGGGGGAGGAGAAGGAGGGGGAGAAGCTAGGAGGTGGAGGAGGAGGAAGAAGTACCTTTTCTTATAGCAGTTGGTGGTGGTTGTAGTGGTGGCAGCGGTGATGGTAGTGGTGGTGGCAGCAGTAATAAAATATAAGCCGTGTAACAAACATTTCAGCAAGTGTTATTGGAGGGGTCTTCGTACTATATAAGACGATGCTTGGACGACAAAAACACCGCTTATATTTTATTGCTGCTGCTGCTGCTGCTGCTGCTACTGCTACAACTGCTGCCGGCTGCTATAAGAAAAGGTTAGGAGGAGGAAGAGGAGGAGGAGAAGCTAGGAGGTGGAGGAGGAGGAGGAGGAAGAAGGGTGGAGCATTTTGGTGTGGATGATGAATTTGTTTATAAACACAGCTGAGAGCGTGGAAGCCTTGTGATCGGCTGAAACTTTTTGAGAAATACTATGTGATTCGCTGGCGAGGCTGTTATGTCATTGTACTCGCTCAGCCAATCAGCTATCGAAGCCCATAGTGACACCGTAGCGCCACTCCCATATCTCGTACCAGAATCCCCGCGACTTCCGGGTTGTACAAATAGAGGAAGTTAGTTAAGCTAAACACCGTGCCCTTTAACTCTTTCTGAATGTCTGCCCAGATGATAGCGTTCCGGTGTTTGGTCGAAACCAGTCAGCAGTGCCTGTTTGAGGAGAGCAAAGTCCCTGATGGTGTTAGTGTCGAGGGAAGAATACATCTTTGCCGCTTTTCCAATTAAAAAGCTCCCCAACCTAACGGCAAGACTACTCTCCTCACGCTCTCTTGCTCTTTCTTCTTGCTCGTAGGCCTGTGGGTGGAGGATGAACCTGCCAAGGTCATCTCCAGACAGGCCAAGTGACGTTGCCTGAACTCTGAGCTCTTCGAGGGTAGATAACTTAGACATGGTGGCAACAAACACTCCGTACAACACACACAGCAAACACAAACTGGCAGTACACAGACTGCACTTAAACACCGACAGGTGGCGGTGAGGACTGGGCGTCCTAAACCTTGGCTGCTCAATTCTGTAGACACAAACTAGCCGAAAGCATTCTGCTTAGCGGCTCCTTGTTAAAGCACAGAACAAGGGGTGGTTAGAAGGCTAAACAGCCTGCACCTAACCGGGGTAGACTAGAAGGCCCTCTGGCCTGCACCTAGTCTCGCGCTCGTCGAGCGCAATACCACAACACTCCGACACAGAGTCACGATACACTGCACGGCACCCAAAAGGGCCAAAGCACAATACTGCGATCGTACAATAACTGGCTACTGTCGAAGTATGGGTCAACACACTAGTGCGCTCCTGGCACCTTTTCTACCGACACCCACACAAGGTGCGCTACACAGCTCAAGTTATCCTGGCAAGGTCGCCACTGTAAGGGAAAGCGACCGTGACGGGTGATGGTACGGGTCGCGTCGCTTTCCAGATCCAGGATCGTCTGAGCAGGTAGGGAGTGGACCAAATGGGTGTCGGAGAGAAAACACAGGGGGGCTGTGTGGAAGTTTAATCTTACTCTTCACACAGTTAAGCAATACAAATCATAATAAAATAAAGGATTCTACCACTGAGGCTTTGCAACACCCTTCCTCGTTCTGTCTCCGTGACACGGGGAAGAAAAGATATACATACTCACTACATGTCACTGGAGATAAACGAACGGAAGAAAGTGGAGGCACCTTGTCGTAGTAGATCCCAAAAACCCCAGCCAAGGGAGAGAGGTGTGCTCCAGGTCGGCACCAAGCCTACTCTGACTGGAACGCCGATGCATGGAGGCCTAGTAACCTCAGTTGGAAGCCTCACGAAGCAGGTAGTGATGAGTTGAGGCCTCAGGAACCAGGTCGTTAAGGCGCTGACCTTCGCGGGCTTAACGACCTCAGAGGCTGAAGGAAGGGGCGGGGCGAGCTTCGAGCTACACTTCGAAGCGCCACTAATTATCCGCGTTTTTTCCCTTACAATCAAACATGTACAAAGATAACAGTATATCATATATACTGATAAACCAGTCTATATGATAGTCATATGCAGCAAATGAATGGGCCAGCAGACTGGCCATGGGGCCGGTACTGCAGTGTGGCTCGCGCGTGGCGGCGGAGTGTCACATCCAGTTCTACTGTTATCTATGGCTCATGATATGCAACAATGTCTCGTGAACACGATGGTAGGTTCAGTTTTTCTAAATATTATCTGATAGCTTGATAACGCCGGACATACCTGTGTGATGTCAAGCTTCTCCCTCTTATCTGTAACTGCTCAGTATCCATAGAGCGCGGATTTGGGTTTATTTGTAATTTGAAGAGATATTTGATTTTTGTGTAGGTTAATTTATATTAATAACATTCTCCATTGTCTCTGCAACAATTTTATTATTTCAATGGTAAGATTTATACCCGTTGTAAAGTATATTGTTACAAAGCTGCTACCCACAGCCGCCCAATTAACATCCTTCCCATACTGGGCCGGTATCAGACGCGTGGGAAGGAGGGGCGGAGTGCGGTTATGTGTCTAGTCGGGACAGAAGACGATGAACCCCTTAGGCCCTGATCACAGTTCCCCACACTGGCACATCACCACCACGGCACACACATACAGACACAGGCGGAATAACACAATCACCGCATCCTTTTCTAGACTATATTACACTACTAGCCGCAAAGCCGCCCTCCGGGCGGACTTTTTGGCTAGCTCCTGCGGAGGGCTATTGGGTGGGCTATTGGGCTATTGGGCTATTGGGAGGGCTATTGGGCTATTTGGTGGGCCTTCGGCCCACCAAACACGGACTCTCCAGACAGCCCCTTCTAACTTTCCTGAAATCATGGATGTAGAAATGTATGCATTCCCCCCACCCATTTACTCACCCATTACCCATCACCCCCCACCCATTCACTCACCCATTACCCATCACCCCCCACCCATTCACTCACCCATTACCCATCACCCCCCACCTATTCCCTCACCCATCACCCATCACCCCCCACCCATTCACTCACCCATCACCCCACACCCATTACCCATCACCCCACCCATTCACTCACCCATTACCCATCACCCTACATCAAGGTTTCCTCAATTCTCGCAACCCACTTTTTTTCACAATTATCGCTAATAGGCTGCTAAAAAAAAAAAAAAAAAGTGATCGGATCATCTCATAATTGGGCTTAAAACCTTCCCCTGGTCAACCCGGTTCCAAAAATGTGCCATATGAGGTGATTGCGCCACGGGGGGCGGAACCTATACCAAACACACACACACACACACACACAGACAGACAGACAGACAGACAGACAGACACACTTTCGCTTATATTTACCACTAGCCGCAAAGCCGCCCTCCGGGCGGACTTTTTGGCTAGCTCCTGCGGAGGGCTATTGGTGGGCCTTCGGCCCACCACCTGTGTTTGGTGGGCCTTCGGCCCACCAAACATGGACTCTCCAGATAGCCCCTTCTAACTTTCCTGAAATCATGGATGTAGAAATGTATGTATTCCCCCCACCCATTCACTCACCCATTACCCATCACCCCCCACCCATTCACTCACCCATTACCCATCACCCCCCCCATTCACTCACCCATTACCCATCACCCCCCACCCATTCACTCACCCATTACCCATCACCCCCCACCCATTCACTCACCCATTACCCATCACCCCCCACCCATTCACTCACCCATTACCCATCACCCCCCACCCATTCACTCACCCATTACCCATCACCCCCCACCCATTCACTCACCCATTACTCATCACCCCCCACCCATTCACTCACCCATTACCCATCACCACACACCCATTCACTCACCCATTACCCATCACCCCCCACCTATTCCCTCACCCATCACCCATCACCCCCAACCCATCACCCCCCACCCATTCACTCACCCATCACCCCACACCCATTACCCATCACCCCACCCAATCACTCACCCATTACCCATCACCCTACATCAAGGCTTCCTCAATTCTCGCAACCCACTTTTTTTTTCACAATTCTCGCTAATAGGCTGCTAAAAAAAAAAAAAAAAAAGTGATCGGATCATCTCATAAGTGGGCTTATGACCTTCCCCTGGTCAACCTGATTCCAAAAATGTGCCATATGAGGTGTTTGCGCCACGGGGGGCGGAACCTATACCACACACACACACACACAGACAGACAGACAGACAGACACACTTTCGCTTATATTATTATAGATTACCCATCACCCCCCACCTATTCCCTCACCCATCACCCCCAACCCATTCACTCACCCATCACCCCACACCCATTACCCATCACCCCACCCATTCACTCACCCATTACCCATCACCCTACATCAAGGTTTCCTCAATTCTCGCAACCCACTTTCTTTTTCACAATTATCGCTAATAGGCTGCTAAAAAAAAAAATGATCGGATCATCTCATAATTGAGCTTAAAACCTTCCCCTGGTCAACCCGGTTCCAAAAATGTGCCATATGAGGTGATTGCGCCACGGGGGGCGGAACCTATACCAGACACACACACACACACACACACACACACACACACACACACAGACAGACAGACAGACAGACAGACACACTTTCGCTTATATTTACCATTACCCATCACCCCCCACCTATTCCCTCACCCATCACCCATCACGCCCAACCCATCACCCCCCCATCACCCCACACCCATTACCCATCACCCCACCCATTCACTCACCCATTACCCATCACCCTACATCAAGGTTTCCTCAATTCTCGCAACCCACTTTTTTTTCACAATTATCGCTAATAGGCTGCTAAAAAAAATTAAAAAAAAATTGATCGAATCATCTCATAAGTGGGCTTAAAACCTTCCCTGGTCAACCCGGTTCCAAAAATGTGCCATATGAGGTGATTGCGCCACGGGGGGCGGAACCTATACTACACACACACACACACACACACACACACACACACAGACAGACAGACACACTTTCGCTTATATTATTATAGATACAGCGAAACACCATTGTAGTATTCCTTTAGCCAGACACGGGTTACACCAAACACTAAGTTCGCACACAAGTTTATTAAGATGGTAAGATGTCCTAGAATTACAGCGATAACCACGAAGACGAGGAGAGCGAAGTGTGTGGGCTCTGTGGAGGCTATGTAGTGATTGCCTGAATACAGGACGCCAGGGCTGGACAAGGGGGATTTGGGTAACCCCAGTCAGGTCACCCCTAAGCCACACCTGGCAAGGCGTGTCCTGAAGTGTATATCTTTTAAGTTTAACTTTGAATGTATCTATTATTATTAAAATGAATTTAACATTAGTAATTGCCTTCAAAATATTAGGTATTGCATTCCAAAATTGTGGCCCAACACAGTGTAAAGAAAATTTGTATAATATTGTACGTGCTTGTGGAAAAATCAGAGCAATATTATTTCCCCATGTACCGTGACTGTGGTGGAAAACTGTAAATATTTTACTGTTTTGATCACTGTTATTTATATCATTAAAAACAATAAGTAACAAAAAGTATTTCCTAACGAGATCAAATTTTAGCAGCCCTAAATTATTAAATAACATATAAGTAGAATCATATTTACCTTTAAAACTAATTGTTCCGATGAGTTTATTTTGAGACACAAAAACACCTTTAAAGCCCCGTCCACACTACCACTCACCACCGTCGGCGCTTGCCGTCGGCAAGCGCCGATGCCAGTGTTGTGTCCACACATTTTTCTCACTTTTTTGTCTTCAACTCGCTGCAATTTCTCAACTATTTCTCCCATCTAATTTTTGATCACATATTCGTAATCAGCTGACTTTCTTGGTTCTGATGGTATACGGTACATAGCAATACAAAAATATCTAGATGGTGAAAACTGCCGATAACTTGAAACATATGTTCGGCGCTGACCCGTGAGTGACGGGCATGCCCGCCCAATATTAAACCTGCTGAATGTTGGTGGGCAGCGCCGACGGTCACATTTTGCTCGTCGGCATAGTGTCCACACTGCCACTTTTGAGTGACGAACACTGTTCGACGGGAAGCGCCGACGGTGGTGAGTGGTAGTGTGGACGGGGGCTTTATGATTGTAGGCCAAGTACATCCCCAGATAGATACACAATATATAATGTAAGGATAACAAAGATAGTAATAGATGTTCCGTAATGCCTCAATCGTTAGGTTATTAGTTGTGATGTAAAAAAAAAAAAAAAAAGGTCTAATTTTGTATGATTCCACAAGGTTTTGATAAATTTAAGCATACATACTGAATATGATTTTTCCAATTCAAATTTTCGTCAATTACTATCTATCTTCTTTATCTATATATATTAATATACTATCTATCTACTAATTATCTATCTAAATACTATATATCAATTACAACCCAAAAAGTTTTTACAAGACATTCGTTGTAGTTCGCACCCTCTCCAGAATATTGATTCTAAGTTATTAGTAATAGAACGACTTTGAAATAATATATAACTAGTCTTTTTTATGTTAACAGTTAATTGATTTGCCAAAACCAATCTCGTTATTTTTTCCAGTTCGGTTTTCACTTTTACATGCAATTGGTTTAATGTTTTGTCTCATGAGGAGATTGGTGTCGTGTGCTAATAAAACATTATTGAATTTATCACTAGCGTTAGCAATATCATTAATATAAACTAAAAACAATAAAGGTTCCAAAATTGATCCTTGTGGCACTTCCCTGTCAATGTTTTTCAGTGTAGATTGATTGTTATTACAGTAGACAGCCTGTTTTCTATCTGACAAATAACTAGAAAACAATTTTAGTGTTATTCCTCTGATACCAATATTGTCAAGTTAATCTTACAATATTGTATGATTAAAGGCCATGTCACACGAACATTTTTTCCGGCATCTTTTGGTAGCAAAAGCGGAGTCGCGCATGTTCGTTCTTTTGCCACCAGTAATCCAGTCATCTTTATTTACATTTTGGAGCAGCCGACGCCACGCAAGACTTGTACGAACTATACATTTCAGTGAAATAAAGAGAAATGACCAATCTTGGGTTATCAAGAGATGCTGTAGCATCTCTGTGTGATATGTTTTGGGAAAATAAATGCTGTATATAGGGAATATAGCTGTATAATTTTTTTGTATAGTAATAGTAATATAAGGCGTTTTCTGCGGGGGATTTTTTATTGCAGTCGGAAAATTTTCGATTGCAAACGGTCACTTTCCTGTTGCTGTTCGGGCAATCATCTTCCCTGGATGGTTGAACAGCAATCGAAATTTGAGCAATCGAAAATGTTTCGGTTGCAATCAAAATTCCCCGCAGAAAACGCCTATAGTGTAGATTAGCGTTTAACATAGGGCCTATAAATGGCGTTACCCTCTTTATATAGATACCCTAGTGTAGATTAGAGTACCTATATTATATAGAGTAGCGACAACTCGATTTGTGGGCGCCATCTTGGCGCCAAGGCCTCCTCGTTCACCCAAGACCCGGGGAAGTTCTCAAGGCATTATCCCGCAGTATATCATATTATACATGTATAAAGGATAGACTGTTATCTTCGGAAATGCTTGTTCTATAAGATTATCACATAAAACATAGTAAAACACATTAAATAAAGGTCATTATGAGACTCTGAAGAAATATGACGAACTTAACATTCACTTAAAACTCGTCGTCATGTATAACTTTGTGGGACAGCTTATAAGATGGCAGATATCAATAGAAGCAGAATTTTATTAGCTTTCCATTGACATATTTCGTTTTCTGATACATACAATAGTACCATGCAAACATAAAGGTTAACTAAATAAATTGCTCTCTCCCGCTCTCTCTCTCTCCGACCGCTCTCTCTCTCTCTCTCTCTCTCTCTCTCTCTCTCTCTCTCTCTCTCTCTCTCTCTCTCTCTCTCTCTCTCTCCGTGAAAGAGAGAGAGAGAGAGAGAGAGAGAGAGATAAGTGAAAGAGAGATGAGTGAGAGATATGAGAGTAACCAAAAAACCTTTATAATTCTCTCTCTCTCTCTCTCTCTCTCTCTCTCTCTCTCTCTCTCTCTCTCTCTCCTCATCTCTCTCTCCTTCTCCTCTCTCTCTCTCTCTCTCTCTTCTCTCTCTCTCTCTCTCTCTCTCTCTCTCTCTCTATATATATATATATATATTATATATATATATATATATATATATATATATATATATTATATTTATATATTATATATTATATATATTATAATATATATATATATATATATATATATATTATATATATATATTTAGAGAGAGAGAGAGAGAGATAAGGAAATTATTATATATATATATATATAATATATAGAGAGAGAGAGAGAGAGAGAGAGAGAGAGAGAGAGAGAGAGAGAGAGAGAGAGAGAGAGAGAGAGAGAGAGAGAGAAGGAAATAATTATAAAGGTTTTTTGGTTACTCTCATATCTCTCACTCATCTCTCTTTCACTTATATATCTCTCTCTCTTTCACGGAGGGAGAGAGAGAGAGAGAGAGAGAGAGAGAGAGAGAGAGAGAGAGAGAGAGAGAGAGAGAGAGAGAGAGCGGTCGGAGAGAGAGAGAGCGGGAGAGAGCAATTTATTTAGTTAACCTTAATGTTTGCATGGTACTATTGTATGTATCAGAAAACGAAATATGTCAATGGAAAGCTAATAAAATGCTGCTTCTTTTGATATCTGCCATCTTATAAGCTGTCCCACAAAGTTATACATGACGACGAGTTTTAAGTGAATGTTAAGTTCATCATATTTCTTCAGTCTCATAATGACCTTTATTTAATGTGTTTTACTATGTTTTATGTGATAATCTTATAGAACAAGCATTTCCGAAGATAACAGTCTATCCTTTATACATGTATAACATGATATACTGCGGGGTAATGCCTTGAGAACTTCCCCGGGTCTAGAGTGAACGAAGAGGCCTTGGCGCCAAGATGGCGCCCAGGCGTATAACATAGGGCCCATGAATGGCGTTACCCTTTTTATATAGATACCCTAGTGTAGATGAGAGGAGAAAAATAAAGATGAGAGGAGGAAAATAAAGTGTTTGGTAGAGTAGGGTAGGCGAAATAAATAGGTTTTTAACTATATATATACAAGACACGTGTATTATGGTACATGAGTATTATTATATTTTTTTACGTATGATTTATATATAAAGTTAAGTTTTGAGTTGTTGATGAGAAGTTATGACGGAAAATGTCGATAAAAACTGAAATTTAATAGGTTGCGTGTGTTTTTACTATAGAAACGGGGATAATATGATGTTATTTTTACTTGATTTAGGAATTCAAGTAAGGTTTATTTATGGTTATCACGGGAAATGTGAAGGGGGAAGGACATTTTATCGATGCCAGTAGAAGCGAAGCTAAGATAGAAGAATAAGATCTTAGCTATACTCACTGGTAGGAAGATGGCTCGTAGCCGAAACGCCGTGTGAAAACAACACGCGCACCTTTTGCCACCAGTACGGGCATCTTTTGGTAGCAAAATACCAAAAGATGCCGGAAAATATTGATCGTGTGACACGGCCTTACGAGAGTCAAAAGCTTTGCTCAAGTCAAGAAATATTCCGACAACATGGAACTTATTTTCCAGACTGATTGCACTTCGGTTGTGAAATTTAATATTGCTTTTCCCGTTGTCTTATTTGTACGGAAACCAAATTGGCTCTCAGATAACAAATTATAATCTTCTAAAAATCCAGTAAGTCTTGTAGCTATTGCTTTTTAAAATACTTTGCTGATTGAAGGCAGAATAGATACATTTTCTTTTGCACCGGATTTATTTATGTAAGGGTATAACTTTTGCTACTTTTCATTTAGTTGGGAAATACCTTGTTTAAAGCACAGGTTAATGATATGAGTGAGTGCAACATCCACGTACTGCGCAGTGTGTTGCAGTAAATGTGGTGGAATATCATCATACCCCGCAGCTGTATCTTTTAAGGTCTTTAGGTAATGATGAACTTCAGCAGTAGTGGCTGGATACAGGTATAGAGAAAATGCTGCTGAGTTATTAAAAATTGTTTACGTGAGTTTCGTTGTTCATTATAATTTTGAGATAAAGTTTCAGATTTTTTAAAGAAATGGTTATTGAAGACTGTTGCTGCATTTTCACTGTTGTTTTTTAGCTTTATATCCCTAGTGTTGTTATTGCAATTTCTCCTGTTAAGTAAGTTATTTATTATGTTCCAAGTAGGCTTGACATTTCCTTGGGAATGTTTAAGTTGATTTTGATAATATTTATTTTCTACCTCACGCAAGAGTGATACTAATTTGTTTCTATATTTCTTAAATCTTGGTCCATAAGTTAAGGGCCATTTAGACACTCACCTTTCCAGTCTGTGCTTTTCTTTTATACTATTCTGTAAGCCAAAAGTGATATTGAAATTTATTCCTTCACTATTACTGCAGTCACTGTTATGCGTCCTACAAGTTCCCATAGTCACCTAAACCTCCTTCCTGGTCGTTCTCAGAAACCTTCCTTATTCTTCCTTATCTCGTCACTGCTATCTCCGTCATATCTATCGGAGATAGCAGTGATATTGTTATATCTATCAGCGTCACTGCTATCTCCTCTGTGTTCCCGCCCAAACACACTGCGTTCTCGAGCTTGAGCCAGAGTTCTCAGGAGCGCGTTCGTAACACTATAGAAATGTATTTATATGATTATATCAAATTACTAATAAATTTCTTCCTCAAAGTGTATGACTAGTGTATAGCTCCACAATGTATATAACTACACATATAGTGTATAACTTTGTGGCTTGAACACTGCAGGCTGGAGGCACAGACCCGGGAGCTGGGGACTGTGAGGTGAGGGTAATAAACCCTAGGCGAGGGAAATAGTACCAACGAGGATGCGGAAGCGACGCTCACCACGGCTAAAAGCTGTTCCGTCACAAGTTTCATGTTCATAGTAATTATTTGTATTGGTACGTGTCATATACCAACAGAATCGGAAAAAAATGTGCTGATTCCGAGACAGTGAATGAAAATTCAATGCAAGCAAAATTACAGGAATAATAGGGAGTTGAAGTAAAGTATGTGAAAAAAAATGTGTATGGACTATTTTATTTTGCTCCCATTATCTTATTATAGGTATAGCTTATTGTATTAAATTAATATTCATGATGTGGAGTAATGTTTTGTGAAGACGATGGTTCAATTTTCCTAGATATCATCTGGTAGTTTGATAATATCGTGTAAGAATACAACTTGTCGTGTGGGCCAGAGCAGCCTTTGTGGCCGCAGACTCGGCGCAGAGTATCATGAGGCGAATTTTGGTGAGGAAGCCGTAAGAAGCCGGCTTCTCTCGTTTGCGTGCCTCGCCAGAACGGCTGACAGTTGCCAGCTTCTTGTCGGGGCTCGCCCGCTCGGCGATCACAGCTGATAGCTGTAAACAAAACAACCACACAATGACGATTGATTGATTGATTTAATGCCAAAAAAAAGTGAATGTGCACACAATGACGAATTGTCATCTTCAACTCATATCCTACCACATCTTCTCTCATAAACATACTGAATTAAACGCAATGCTAGTCATTTCCACAATATATACCGATCAGCTGCTCTACCGTAGATAACACTATAGTCGCCAGTCACTTGCCACTGCACTAATGTCGCCAGGCACAATATATTACGAATTTTAGCATTACTACTGATTTGTATGTGCCACTGAAGACGCATCCACAGTAGTTTATATTATGTACATCACACTACATGTCTTCAGTGGCACATAAAAGTCTGTAGATATGTTAAAAACATCATCAGAGATTCAGGTAGTTCCATGTAGTTAGCTGTAAGCTCATCAGGTTGTGGTGGCCAGGGTTTCCTCTTCATTTTTTTAATATCTGATCGTATGTGAGATGCTGATTTTGTCACTATTTCCTCAACCTCACACTGTGGTACAGAACTTAATTTGCTCTTCAGTTCATCATTCTCTTTGGCAAGTGATTCAATTGTTAAGTTATCAGGGTAGACAAGAAGTTTCCCACTGGTTGTTGTTACAAAGTGGAGAGATTCACCAAACTCTGATTGAAGTCTACGTCGTATTTGTTTCTTGGTTTGTGGAAGAACTTCATCATGAGTATAACTCAATATGCCCATGAGGTTCTCTAATATTTCTGTCAGGCTGGTCAGTGTTACAACTTCTGGTCCTGAGAACAATGTATTCCTAATATGTTCATAGAGCATTTGGTATGCATTCTGAACTGATATTTGATACTGTTGTTCTGCATCTTCAGCTGACGATGTAGTTACTTTCGGTTTCTCACATCTAGTAAAGTTACGATAGCATGAATTATGGTATCGGGCTTCTGCAGCAACCAGCTCTCTGGATGTGATGGCCAAGATTTTGTCATTCATCTGATTTAAAGCTGCTCGGTGCACTGTCTCGTCAGATCTCAACTCTCTAGCCTGATGTAGCACTTCTCGTGACTTGGTCCCCTTAACGTACTTGTTCTTCTTGTCACAGAAGATGCAAACTTCCTGCATAACTGTTGATGATGAAGAAGATGGCTCTCTAGCAGACTTACGCTCAACTGGTTGGGTTTGACTTTCTTCTGCCTTCCCTTTGATTTTTTCTAGTGTCTTTTTCAGAGTAAATGTGGCTCGACAGTTCCTATGGTAACATAATTTGTCATCATAATCAGTTGGGTCCAAATCTGTTATACGATTACAGTTCTGTAATTTTGCTGCTTCCAATAGAGTTTCAACAGAAGCAGCATCTTTTGGCTTTGTGATATCACACATTGGAGAAATTTTCATGCATATTATGCACACAGCTTGCTCTGTGCGTGCCTTCTTGTGTGGTACTTCCATTATGTCTCAGTGGTCAGCCGCAGTCTGAAAACAAAGGGCAAACTTGTTCAGACACTCATGACTTCATTGTCATAGTTCTTAACTAGCACTGCCCAACCAGACATACCCACCATAGCTGCTCAAATTAATATTTGTGTTAACTTAAATATTTACTTGGCAAGGGGAATGTAACTACATCAGAAAAGATAAAATTAAAGCTTATCCTACCATCATTTCAGGATGAAATCTGAAAGAAAACTTATCGATTCTCTAATATACTGGTAATCTGAAATAAATAAAATGACACATAAGTACAATTGCATACTCAGTGATATGGTATTATATATAATAGTTAGTCACACTCATTATCATCTAAAGTTTGGAATTCATTTCAGTGTTTGAGTTATAGCTACTCAATTATCTTTCAATTTTCGGTTCATAAGTCATCAATAATTCCACAAGGAAATTCATAGGAAGGGTAATGATTGTGAAACCCATGGCAATATGCATATCAAAATAATTGCCTTCATGTGTATAATCCAGTAATAACATCTCATAACACTTTTTCTACTAAAAATTAGACGGAAACAAGTTTTAATTGTGTTTTAGTACTGAAAACGGCCCCCGACGAGAACGAGCAGATACAAATTCTAAAATTCGTAATAACCTCTTTGAGCTACCATGTTGGAAAGTCTATCATGCAGTTTTGTACTGTCTTATGATGTACTCAAGCAATAAAATTGGTTTTGTGACCTGCCCTCATATGATAACGCTTTCTCCTCTGGCCCATGGACTATTTCTGTAAACATTACATTCATCTTTGAAAATTAAAGTCAAGAAAACATTGAAAAATGCTTATGAAACCATTATGGTGATCTTCACCGGAATTGTTTTACTCTTTGTATTCATTTACAGTCCTCCTCATAATGTACCCGAAATAGTTTTGGTAAAAGGAAATTCAAGGCAAATTAAAGGGAATACAGCTATGTAAAATGCATTTAAATTCTATAGTAAATGAGAGACAATGTATATATATATATATATATACTATATATATATATATATATATATATATATATATATATATATATATATATATATATATATATATATATATATATATATATATTATATATATATATATATATATATATATATATATATATATATATAATATATATAATATATATATATATATATATATACATATATATATAATATATATATATATATATATATATATATATATATATATATATATATAATATATACAATAGCCTAAGGTTCCAGGTGTGAATTAAATTACCACTTGGAATATTTGTTTTTACCAATCCCCTCATTATTCAGAACACACTGACTTAGAGAATAAGGAGCTTTTCTGGGTTTCTTCTTCGGCATTAACTAACTACTGTCTGCCACCTTACGTTTTTTCAAGTCACTGTCACATGCATCTTTGACCTTACGACCTGTCTGCAGACATCTCCGACCTACATCAAGTGTAGTGGAGTGACGACTAACTGCAGCAGGCTGAACCTTGATGGCTGTTCCTTTTTTCCGACATAGTTTGCTTTTTTTTTCAACTAGACAAAGCCAGTGTTGCACCTGTGTAAACCTTTCCAAAGGTTTTCAGGGCACCAACAAGTGCAGAATTTGTTTTTAAAGAGTTAAACTGTTTGACATACGTCTCAACTGGTTCACTGAACTACCCAGGGTCTTTTCTCAGCATTGTTATGAGATGGGTGGTACAGTTATGAACCGCAGCTTTCAATGAAGCAAGCTTATCAGCACTAACAGTAGTAGTTTCGTCCTTCTCAGCACAATAATGATTGTTGTTCCTCTCATTAAACTTAAACTAAACATGCCCCTTGAATTTGTTTTCTGTATTCGCCCGTCACGAGGCCCCGCCCACATTTGCAAACCTATTTGGGAAAAAAAAATCGCGGCCCGGTCCGTCTTATCCCACAACCAGACAGTACGGGATGTGGCCTCGTCCCGAGCCACGCCTACATCTACTTGTGTTAAGACAGCATGGTGCTCAGATCTGCCTACTAAACCCAGCTGGTGACAGCAGAGAATATCCCCCTGGAGGTCAGTCAGAGATGACAGGGTCCAGTGTCCACCCCACCCCCCCTCACTCGTGTGTAGGGGAGATCACGTGGTACGTCAAGCCCTGCACAGTCATGAGGCTCTCATAGGCGTGCTGTTCCAGGTGGCGGTTGAAGTCGCCCACCCCCAAGACGTGCCTGCAGCGGTGCTCCAACATCAGGCAGGTCGTCCAAGGCCCCAGTGAGGTACTGGAGCGAGGCGGGTCCCTGACGTGGCGGGCGATACATGGCGCACAGCAGGATTGCTGATCGGTCAGCCAGCACGACCCGGAAGAACATCACATCCATATAGGGGGGCGGGACCACATCGAGGTGCTGAGCTTGCACTCCCTCCTTGAAACAGACCCGCCAGAGTGGCGCGGTTGGTAGAGTCACGGACTGGTGTGCAGAGTCCCTGCATTCGGTCAGCGGTTCGAGTCCACCATGTTTGTCCTGGCGTGGTGGCGCTTTGTATAGTCAACAAGTACTTGTCGTTAGTACCAACCTTGTCGTTGGTAC